>BMAC01000607.1:81340-115778 GCA_014905375.1 Phtheirospermum japonicum | reverse complement strand
CTGGGCGATGTTGGCGCCAAACTGAGGAAGGAGTTGGGCGGGGAATCCGGGCTTTGCCTGGGCGAGAATCTGGGCACGAAACTGCTGCCTAGGGGGCTGCTCCTTAGGCGTGAAAGTGGGCAAGCCCAGACTAGGCTAGGCCACCATTCCAGAATGTTTTGCTCCCTTTTAAGCTTGATCTTGGCACCAACTTGGGCATGAAAATAGGCAAGGTTAGACTTGGATTTTCGGCCTCCATGCCTTAGCTTGATTTAAAAATCATTAAGCCACCTATTAAAAGAGAATTTTAATTATTAAAACCCAAAGAATTACACCAAACCTCAAGGTAATTGAACCAATTAACCCGTTAAAATATAAAATTAACAAGTCAAGTGAAAAACAACCAAACAAGAAAAACCACATAAAAACTTAATAAAATCCTATTAAAAACTACTAAAATCAACATAAAACTCTAACTAAAAATACTAGGAAAAACACAACAATTACATGCAAAACAACTACCCCACACTTATCGATTTGTTCGTCCTCGAACAACGAAAAGAATCGAGAGTGTACATGTAATGAAAATTATGTAAGAAGAAAAATTCTTGTGCTTATCCTTATTAATATGATGAAAGTATCAACATAGACTCGCTATCATCAAGCATTGCTCGTATTACTCTTTCTCAAATGCAAGCCAAATCGATGACTTCCTCACAAATGGACTTTTGAGGGTGTTCGCTCAAATCGCTCGAGTGTATAGTATATAGGACGTGTTTATGCTCAAGTCGGTCAATACATGCACCTTGTCAAGAGTTCACAAATCGGACGCTCAAAATTGCTCGTAGTTCATGACCAAAGAAGAATCGAAAGAGGTCTTTGTTATGGGTTGTAATGTTGGCTCTTTGGTAAGGTATGTAATATTTGGGATATAGTGGCTAACACACGATCAAACATGATCAATAACACACAAAATCCTACTATACTAAAACCCGAAGCTTATAATCGCTTCACCTTTCCCAATTTACCAAACTTTCATTCGAAACCCTTTCGTTCACACACTTTCCCGACTTTATTTCACAACACTTAGAAATTTTTTGAATTTGCTTCTTTTCACTAAACTTAGCCCTTTGAATTAGGCTTTATACTTGAACGCACGCTTTATCACTTTTCGTGATTTGTGTTGGAGTATTATTCTTTTTTTTTTCCTTTTTTTTTAATTTTGCCGAGCCAATCGAGCCAAACTCGACCCAAATGGTCTATTTTGACCATTTTGGGTCAAATTTTGTCAATATATGGAAATCCAAACTCATATGGCATAATTGACCCATTTACCCCTAATTAACTTATATAAATAGAACCTCTCTTTCATTTTGTAAGACACCTCCTCCCAACCCAAGCTTGGGTTTGAGACTTAATTCCTCTCTCTAGATTTAATTTTCAAGCTTTGCCTTGGGTTTGTAAGCTCAATAAGAATTCAAGTACTCCCTTGGATTTTTAATTCCTTGCAATTTCAATCAAGCTTTTGGATTCTCCATTTAATTCTAGTAAGCTTTCCTTTTAATTTCAAGCCTTGTTCTGTTTTATGCTTTTTGCCTTAGGTATTAGAAGTTGTGCTTGATCTTGTGAATTGGCTATGAATCCTAGTTGAGTGAAACATCTAGATCATAGATCAAGTCCTTGATTTGTTTAATTTCAAGTAATTTCATATGTTTCATGCATTTTTCTTCATTTCATGCTTTTTGTCTTATCTACTTGAATTCATGATGAAACTTATGATTTGGCTATGAATTATAGATGAGTGACACATCTAGATTGTAGATCGGGTCTTGGATCGTCATGATTTTAAGTTTTTCCTATGCTTTATTTTGATTTTTATTTTCATGCATAGTTTTAGCTTAAATCCTAGATCTAGACTTCGTTGCTTGTTATTTTCCTTAAGGTTTTAAACTTTCCCGTCCATTTTTATTGTATTATCCATTGATCCTTTCAATTTTTGGTAATTTGGTTTATTTAGGATTTTATACATAGTTGTACATTGTGCATGCACGCTTGTACTTGGTGAAACAATGCATTTTATTGCTTATTTCATTTATTGCTTTGCATTTTCTATTTGAGGCATCCGATGAGGCATCCT
The DNA here is from genome assembly GCA_014905375.1 of Phtheirospermum japonicum. Classification (NCBI taxonomy): domain Eukaryota; kingdom Viridiplantae; phylum Streptophyta; class Magnoliopsida; order Lamiales; family Orobanchaceae; genus Phtheirospermum; species Phtheirospermum japonicum. Next base: position 113,662 of record BMAC01000607.1, on the reverse strand, counting down.
ACCAACATGAAATTTCAATTCCTATGATAGTTTAGCTATTTTAATTGCATTATTTTCGGTTTTCTCTCATCTCTTGAGCTTGAAACACGTTGAAACTTGCAAATGGATTGAAGTCCGATAATACCAAGTCATGAACTCGTTGAATTTATTTCAACACCACAAAAACTATAACTTCAGGTGGCCGAGCTCCCTACACGACCAAAAGTCATCAAAAGAAAAAAGTCTGGGGAGCCGAATCCCCTACACGACCAAATAAAAACTTAAAAAGTCTTCAAATGACTTTCTTTTGGATGCTCGGTAGCATTTATTGATGATGGTTTTGGTGGCTCGTAAGGGGAGGGGCAACGGGCTGGTAAATCGAATCCGGGTTGCACCAGAGGAGTGGGCCACAGCTTCTAGGCAAGGGAAAGGAAAAAACTGTGGGCCTGGAGTCATGTTGGGCTTGGGCCGAAATTGGGGGAGTTAGGGGGGGACTGGGCTGGGTGTGAGGAGGAGGTGTGGGTGTTTTATGCAGGGGCCCAAGGGAATTGTTGGGCTGGGCATGTTGCCCAAGAAATTCAAAAAGGCCTGCTGAGGTTGGTGAGGCGCCAGAAGGGTCTCGGGAATCCAAAGTGGCTGAAAGGGATGTGTTGACAAAGTGGGTGTGAGATTAGGTAAATCCGCACGTGATGTTGCGATCAAGGTGGCAGGCGAAAGTGAAAGAGGGTTGACCGCAGGCAAAGACGTGAGCGTGATGTTGGAGAGAGAAAAGGCGCAGCAATTTTTGGGAGACACCGGCACGGTGGAGATGGGCGGAGCACCTGCAGCCAAGGGCATCGGGCCGTGGATCAGAGAGGGAGGCATCGGGCCAGAGCCAGAGTGGAAGGTAGGCGCCGCCATCCAAGGGAGGGAAACCCTAGACGCAAATGAATCCTTATTCGCAGCAAGGTTGGCCGTCGGATTGTAAAAGGGTGCCTCTGAAGGAAAAGAGATCTGAGGACGGATCTGGTATGCCGGAGGGGTGGCGAGAGGAGAGGGCAAAGGCACGCCGGGAAAGATGGAGATGTTTCCTTGCGCAGAAAGTAATTGGTCGAAGGCCCTAACCTCCGACAAGGAGCCAAAAGAGATGGCGGTTGGATCGAAAAATGGGGTGGCGCTAATGACCGGAGGAGGCCAGGTCGGAGACGGAGAAGGAACCAGGTGTGGCAAAGGAGCTGTGCATGAGACCGCGGAGGTGGCATTAGCATGGTGGGTCATCAGCCGAGAGTAGTTCACCGGGGATGGAGGGCCGGGGCCTTGCTGTACCAGGGCTGTCATACAAGCAGAAACAGTCACGGGCGAGTACCAAAAAGAAGTTGGATCCATCTGCATGCCAAACGGAATCGATGGAGCGGCAGCCATGCAGTCATGGCAGTCAACGGTGGTAAAGCAGCGGTGCTCGGAACGGTAGCCATGGCAATCAACGGCGGTAAAACAACTTTGTCGGGGTCGTTGGTAGCCCACATTCTGGTTGGTTGAGGTAAGAAACCAAGTAGAATGTAATCATGTGTTTTCGAGAAGTCAAACAATCAAAGCAAGCACGCCACCCTTAGCCATCACATCCCTTTAAAGATCATTAATTGCGTTTCTGCACTGTGTCGGACACGTGTCAATAACCTGTTTCCTCGTAATATATTTAATCCCGTGGGCCAAACAATGAAAGGCCCACAATAACCCATCATTTTTTCCGCTCACCGAGAAACCCTTTTGTCTTTTCAACTTTCACGACGCCCCGAACACAAACACCCCCTCATCTCCATCTATCGTCACTTTCACAAGAACACAATCACAAATTCACCATTTTTCTCTGCAAAAAAGCTTTGAAGTTCTGCAAAATTTCGGCAAAACATCACCAATCTGCACCAAATCCATCAATCAATCTCATGGGTAAGTCCCCCTGATCCCTTATTTCTATAACAATTACTTTAACTTTTCTGTAAATCGTTGATTTGCAGAGTGTAATTTTCATTTTGTTTCTGTTTTTCTAACTCGACGACGAACACAACTTTGCTTAATTCTGACCCTCAAAAACCTAACTCATCCAACCCTCATATATCTTCTTACACCGAATCCATGGAAATTCCCCTAAAACTCCGCAGTAAGAAAGGAAAACTGACCGCTCGTCGTTAAGCGTCAAATTAAATATTTATTTTTCCTCAGCTTTTCTCTACCAACTAGCAATAGCGTTAAGTAAGGGTCGATCCCACGAGGAGTGTGGTTAGATTTTGATAGTTCGTATTTTATTTAAACAAATAATTGGGGTAGGAATTATGAATTAAGTTAACTAACGAAATAAATAAGCAAATAATTAAAAACAAGGAAGAAAATAATTAACGGAAAATTCAATAATAATAAAGCTCTAGTTCTAGTTCAGTTTCCACCCTTGCTCCACTCATCTAAACAACCACAATATCATAATCCATTTATCGTATGCGACTAAAAATCCTAAGTAACAATAAGCTCTGCTACTCGAATTTGCCCTTACCGTTTACTCAATTAAAATAAGCTCTTTAATTGATTCTAATTATTGAATAACCTAGAATAAGCTCTCTAGATTCAACCCAACAACAACATTAATAATCAGGTAAATAGATTAATCTAGGCAATAAACACATAAGCTCGGTTTATTCAATCTATGTTGTGTTGTCCCTAACGATTCCCAATCATTAGTTACTTCAGAGAAATAGTAATTACGACAATTACACGGGAAGCAATCCTATTTCTAGCAATAGATAACCAATTCCTAATCTAGGTGATCAAGACAAATTAAGAATTAAGCAATCATAAATTAAAAATAGAACAACACAAGCAACCGCATATGAATAACGAAAGACAATTTTGCATGAATTAATTAAAACATAGTTTCATGAGGGTTTCAACATCCCTAGAACTAGATAAAACAATCACTCACTAATGGAGTTCATAGAATAACAGGAAAATAAAGAAATAAAACATAGCTCTATGATAAGGAAGAGATAAGAAAGCTTAGATCTTGGATTTTGGTCTTGGATCTTCAAGATCTTGTTTATTGGTTGATTTGGGATCCCCTCTTCAAGCCTTGGAACCCTAGGATTGTGTTCCTGTCCCATTTTGGACGAAATAAGGTCAGGTTTATATAGAATTCCTCTTTCTTGCCGCACAAGATTTCTTCCAAAAATAGCTCGGCCGATTCGGCGTCTATAGGGCGTCGACTGACGCGTGCCAGACCTTAGCGTCAACGCGCATCTTCCGCCCGCGTCGACGTTCATGTGCATCGACCGACGCACCTTCAATCGTCACTACAGAGAGTTACCGTCGACATGGCATCGACCGACGCACCTTGAATCGACGCTACTGAGGCTTCTCGTTGACATGGCGTTGACCGACGCGCGTGCAAACAACGCAACAGAGCTGAATTACCGCACATTATGTCGACCGACACAAGCCACCCTCGGCATTGACGTGCCGTCGATTCAACCTCCTGACTCGTCGGTTTTCTTTCGCCGATTCGTTGATCCTCGTCTCTCAACTTCCTTGTAAAATAACCTTCATTTATTATAGCACCAAATACTGCAAAATAAGAAAGAAATATACAATCGGTGCTCGACTATTCATAATAATAAATATGCGAGAAATAAATATATATGAGAATATTAAGCACATAAAAACATAGGAATTAAACCATTAATTACCGTACAGTTTCTCGCTTATCAAAAATCCTCTAGGCTTCCACCTTCCTTAGTTGATGAACTAGAAAAGGATATCACCCAATCCGAACTTGAAGCCCAGACCCAAGCTTTAATGGAAGCTAGATCCTTAATTGAAAACATTGTCGAGGACCCCACTCAAATTAGCCTGAAATTGCGACTATCCCTGACGGTATTCCCATAAGAGAACCTGAAATGCCCTCATCTTCTGAACATTTCTTCGCTAACCCTGTAACTGTAGCATCTCCATCGGCTTGTGCCGATCTACATGTACCTTCTCGAGCTACTAGAGTAGCCACACAGAATCACTGGGTACTCCCCAGCCAGAGTGAAGAACTCATAAAATCCATTAACCTACCCTAAACTGCAGAGCTTATTCACCCTAACATCTTACAAACAGATCCAAACCATCCTCCTGCAGATCATATCACAGTATTTGATGCTCTCTTGAAAGTAGGATTTAGGTTTCCACCCCATTGGTTCTTACTCGCAACATCAAATAAGTATACAGTCCCCCCTTCTCCAAATGACAGTTTCTAGCTAGATACATGATTCTCTGTAAATATTATAATGTACAACTTGACCCCGGTTTTTTCCATTTCTTCTTTCAAATAAAATACCACAAGAAATCCTTCTATCTTTCCTCACGCTCTAATCCGCCCCGCTTCTTAATAAACCCTTCATCTAAGATCCCTGAATGGAAAGATAACTTCGTTTTTACCCGTAACACCGAGGCTTGGACATTCCTCGCTGAACTGCAATATTCAACCCCTAAACAAGACTCACCTCCCTCTTCAATAAGCCAACCTGCCCTTTATCAACAATACTCCAACCTTCTTGACAACTGGAGTAAAAAACCCTTCAATGTAATGAGGTTCATAGACTCAGAAGATGTCTTCAGGTTTTTAGGTCTATGTTCGTGACCTACGCTCTTGACCCGATCTGAGTTTGGTAGGTTCATAATTTATCAAAAATTCCCCCTTATCTGTTTCTTTTTATCAAGGCAATCTTAACGTATGTATTTCCTTGTGCAGATAATCTCGTTAACAGTTGTTTGTCCTCGAGCTCAGAGGAGGTTGCTATTATTCAATCTGGAGCCAGCCCGGCGGTGACATCAGTACTACAGACTTTGGCTATTCTGAGTGTGGATGAGGAACTGGATCAAGCTATGGCAGTGAAGAACGGACATGAAGAGCTCGCCGATCTATATGAGCAAATGCCTCTTCAAAAAATGCAAGCAAAAGGAGAAAGGATGGCTGACGAGTGAACTCCTCTGAAGCAAACTCCCCCAATATCAAAACGCCAACTTCTCTAAAAGACATAAGCTTCCTCTGCTTCCACCTCTCCTGACCTGGAAAAAGAGCTCGCGCAATGCGGCAACTCTGACAAGATCAAGTCTTTCCTACACAGATATGCGACATCCCAAGTAGCTTCTGGTATCTTTTGAGATTTTTAACTTAAACCATAAAATCATTTGTCTAACACATGACATTCCTATACCAGTTGGAACCTATGATAGCTGCGCTCTTTGACCACTTATCATCAACCAATTCCGAGAGCGAACTTCAGAACACGTGTGGCGAGCTGGAGGCTCAGGCGGAGAAACAAACCCAACAACTCTCCTTAACACAAGGGGAGTTAGATGAATCCCGTCGCCAGCTTGAAACCCGAGAAGAAGAATTACATACTGCGCGGAGTCAGCTGGAGACCATGAAGGATGAGGCTACTCGGATGGGAAGTCGCCTGATGGAACTGGAGGGGAAGCTGCAGCAAAATCAAGAACAAATGAAGATCGCAATCCATACAACTCGCCAGCAAGGGGTCGCTGAAGGGAAAGAGGAAGGGATAACTGAAGGTCATCGTACATTTTTGCGAAGTGAAGTGGGCAAAAGACTCACGAATGCGTACATGGAGGACTTGATGCGTGTTTACAAGAACACAACCCTCTGTTTGGGCAAAATGGCACGGGGAGGTCTCGAGTGGGTTTATTATACTACAGGGTGCATCAAGGACCAGCTCGCTGTAAAAAACTATCGAGTTCTTACCGGACATGGAGACCATAGTCAAAAAGTCCCCAACTTCACCTTTTGGAAGGGCAGTAGGAGTCAACCCGCAAAACCCCAATGGTGGAGACCCTGTAAGGGTAACGTAATCCTGAAGGTAGGGCTTGGTGCCGAGCTTGAAGATCCTATTGAAGACCTTGTGCCCAATTGAAGCACTTCTTGAATTTTGTAATCAAATATTAGCTTTTGTATGAACAATTGCACCTTAATATCTTTCCTGCCTATTATGCATACTTTTTATATAACAACGCAACCTGCCATAAATGGCATACTTTTATGCATACTTTTTATATAACAGCGCAACCCTCCTCATAACTCATATCTCAGTCGTAAAACATGTGAACCAAGAGTTAGGCCGCCAAATCATAGCATACCAGACTGACTTAAGTAACATGTAAACTAAATATGTTCCTACCTAAAAAAAAAATATGTAAGTCAAACATATCTCCCATCCAATGTATCCTAGAGCATGTAAATCAAACATGCTTCTAAGATACACCCAAAAACATGTAAAAAAACATGCCTTAACATAAAAACCAACAACTTTACAAAAACCAATCAACAAGTCCAATAAGATCTAGCCCTTCGCCCAAAACCAAATAAACACATAAAACCACACAAATCCAGACACAACACATACAAATTAACCAAAAAACTGAGAAAAAACATGTAAATCAAACATGTTTCCCCCCAAGTATCCTAGAGTATGTAAATCAAACATATTCAAGGATGTCCCAGAATATGTAAATCAAACATATTCAGGGATATATGAAATATGTAAATCAAACATATTCAGAGACACCCCAGAATATGTAAATCAAACATATTCAGGGATGTATGAGAGCATATCAGTCAAATATGTTCTCATACAAAACCATACTACTCATTTAGGTCACCGACCTGATATAAGCATCGGGATTTGCATATTCATAAACTGTAAGATTTCACAAGATGTTGAAAACTCTTTATTCATAAATGTCAGCCTGTAGCGGGTAAAAGTGAGATAAAAGTACGAGTTCATCGTTAGCCTAAAAGGAGCATCGGTTCACAATAGCAATAAGTAAAGATAGCGTTATCTCTAGTACTAGCCCATCGTTCGGAGAGCTAGTCATAGTAATTTTTCTGGTGGCAAACATTTCAGCTTCTCAGTAAGGCTTTTCCTCTTACATTATCGAGTACGTATGCTCCTCCTTGTAAGACTTTAATGACCTTGAAAGGTCCTATCCAGTTTGGATCCAATTTTTTTATAGTATAAATAGCATTAGCCCGCTTTCAGACAAGATCGCCGACTTGGAAGTATCTTCGTTTGACCTTTTTATTAAAGGCTGCCTGAATTCGTTGCTTGTATCTCTCCACACGTGCTGCGGCTCTATCACGTATTTCATAGATTGTTTTGATGGCTCCTCTAGCTAGCCGTTTATTTTGCTCCACATTAAAAGTTGATAATCGTTGCGATCTGCCTACTATTTCTGCTGGGATGACAGCTTCCATACTATAAACAAGGCTAAAAGCTGATTCACCCGTTGTAGTTCGGGGGGTTTTTCAGTAAGCATGAAATAGATGCGAGCTCTTCCTGCCAGAGTCCCCTCATTTTCCCAGTCACAGCTTAATTCCCTGTACAATAATACGATTTGTGTCTTCGACCTGTCCATTGGCTTGGGGATATACCACAGAAGCAAATCACTGCTTCATCCCCATATGTTTGCACAAGTCTTGGATCATCTGCCCGTTAAATTAGGTTCCATTATCTGAAACTAGCACTCGCGGGACTACATACCTGCAAAATATACTGTTAAAAATAAAATCAACTATGTTCTGCTCGCCTATGCCCGTCACAGCCTTGGCCTCCACCCATTTTGTGTAGTAGTCTACCGCGACCACTAAGTGTTTTTTGACACCAGGCGTTGGCGGAAAAGGTCCTACTATATCAATACCCCATTGCGCAAAGGGGCAAGGCGAGCTCATCACCATCATATCTTCAGCGGGCACATGAATCACCGGCACATGCATCTAACATTTTTTGCAAGTCATGACGAGCTGGCTCGCCTTACCCTTCATTCCTGGCCAAAAGAAACCAGCTCGCAAAGTTATTCCCACCAGTGCCTTGCTCTTCGTGTGATCGCCAAAATAACCCTCATGTATCTCCTTTAACACTGCCATAAGGTCTAAAACGCGACCTCTTATACAAGTATCCATTCATCAAACCAAAGAGTGCTGCTGTCTTAGCCTCCTTAGTCGATAACTGTGTTACTCCCGCAACCACCTTTTCGAGGATCTCCCGAACTGGTGTTCGCCAAAACTCCTTTCCACATATCTCCATGACCTCTTTCCCTTTCTCTATAATACTATGACTCAGCTACATTAATATGACGTCTCGTGTATCACAAGTTCCCAAAGCCCCCACCATTTTGGCGAGCAGATCAGCTCATATATTCTCAGCTCGCGGTAAGTGTTCAAGTTCAAACTTCTCAAATTGTATCACTTCCTCCTTTACTTTTTTCAAATACTCCTGCATACGCTCCTCCTGAGCTTCAAAGGACCCATCATACTGGTGAGCTACCAGTTGTGAATCTATATAAGATTTAACTCTCCTTGCACCGAGGTCGCTTGCCATCTTTATGCCCTCGTACTCTATTTCGTTATTGGAGGCCTTAAACCCCAACCTTATTCCGAACTCCAAATTTTCTCTCTCCGAGATGGTCAGAACGACTCTAATTCCATCCCCTGATGTCATAGTCAACCCGTCCGTGTGCAGCACATATGTTTTTTTGTTCCTTTTCTGGTTCTACAGGTTGCACCAACTCTTGTAAAAAATCCGCTAATTCCTGTGCTTTGATCACCGTTCGAGGCTCGTATCCACATCGTATTCACTGAGATCGACTGACCACTTCACCAACCTTCCTGACACACTTAGATTACATAATACTTGTTTGAGAGCTAAATTGGTGCGTACCTTAACCGTGTGACCCAGGAAATAATGTCGTAGCTTCCTTGCCGTGTAAATCGTGCAAATCCACCTTTATCCAGTTCTAAATAATTTAGCTCAGCTCCCCTCAACATCCTACTAATATAATATATGGGCTTCTGCATGCCTGCATCCTCCCTTATAAGCACTGAACTTACTCCGGACTCTTGGGCTGATATGTACAAGATCAAATCTTTTCCTGGCACTGATTTAGTTAACAAAGGTATTTCGGCCAGGTACTCTTTGAGCTTTTCAAAAGCTTCTGCAGCCTCTTGTGTCCATTCGAACGCGGATCCTTTCCTCAGCGTCTTGAAGAAGGGCACCCCTTTTTCTTTTGACCTGGAAATAAAGCAACTAAGCCCTGCAATCCGACAAGTCAACACTTGCACTTCATGTACAGTGAATGAATGTGTCATCTCCAAAACATATCGCACTTTCTATGGATTCACCTCGATACCTCTGTCACCATATATCCTAGAAACTCCCCCAATTGCACTCCGAACGAACACTTCTTTGGATTGAGCTTCATGCCATATTGCCTCAGTATAACATAGGCTTTCCATAAGTATGCCACATGTGAGTCCGCTTGTTTGCTCTTCACAAGCATATCATATCATAAACCTCCATGGTTGACCCCAACCTGTTGTAACGCCCCGATTTCGGTAAATCGAAATAGGTTTACTTTTTTTTAAATAATTGAAAAAAAACATTGGCGTTACAATAAATATCAGTTTTTCACGACAATAGTAATAAAGAGTTATATTTTCAAACGTCCAAAATCTACGCAGCGGAGAATGATAATATAAATGACCAAAATGCTATCAATTAAAATTGATAGTTAAAGTAGCATTTGTCTCAAGTACTTATTTTATTTAAAACATAAAACAAATTTAGAAAACATAAAACCAACATCAAGAGTTTTATTCCATTCCTCGTCTTCCAATCATTCGATACCTTCAATTGTACCTGGAAGAAAATTGTTGTTGATTTGGGATGAGCTCAACGTATTCAATAGTTACAGCGACATATCCCATGCAAAATCATACAACTCAGAAATAGCACATTAAACCATAGAATTCATAATTTTAACGTCGAAGACAGTTGACCGCAGCTAAAATGCGGCGGGTTTCCCCGATGACCCTTTTCCCCGGTCATAGGCACTTTAGGCCCCTGGTTTTAATCATTGGATATAGCACGCCGGGTTAAACCCGATGACCCTTTTCCCCGGTCAAGGATAATTTTTGCTGTCCACGGCTATATTAATTTATAAACATCGAGTTTCATGATATACATTGCACATATATTTGAGCATGTATATTTTAACATAAGACAATTCGGTGGTCCCTATCTCATAAAAAGTCGAGTGAAAATGCGCATAGTTGAATCCTATGTCCCGATTTCCTCGTCACCTAATCATTTTAAAAAAACACTTAATTAACATATGTACATTTAATTATTTTTTAAAATATTAATATATATATATATATATAAAATACATAATAATATAAAATAATATTAAAAATACATAATAAAGGACTAAATTGAAATTTAATAAGTTTTATTGGGGTTGGATCGAGGTTTTCAGAAGTTGGAGGGTCGAAATTAAAGTTTTGGGTAATTTGTAGGCTAAATTGGGATTTTGGATAAATATGGGGGCTAATATTGAAAAGTTTTAAACTTTCCGGGGTCAATTCATAATTTCCTGGAAATGCTGGGTATAAAAAGGGATTTTAGGTAAATTTTGGGCCAAATTGAAAAGAGCTAAAAGTCTCTGGGTCAATTCGTAATATTTGGAAAAGGGCTGGGTATAAAACCCAAATCCCAGCCCCTTAGTTCTGTTATTTCCCCTTTTTCTTCTTCCTTTCTTCTCCGTCCAAACTCAGAACTCGGCCAGTTCCCTCCTCCCTTGGTCGTCGCAGGCGATGGCGACGACAATTAGGGCGGCGGCGTTTGGCAGGTGGGGCGACGGCAGCTGTGGGGCGTCTGTGAGTCGGCAATGATTCAATGTGTGGGGCCGCTGGGTTTTTTCCTCGACGGCTATGAATTTGGTTGAATAGGGTTCGACTGGAGGTTTGGGTTTGTTGGTTCTTCCATATCCGCAGTCGGGAATGGCGGAGATGGCGTCGGTGGTGGTTTGGCCAGAAAATTTATGGCTATTTGGGTTTGGACATAGTCCGATTAGGGGCTGTGATGTTGGTTTGGGATTTGTGTTGGGTTCGGGCCTGGGTTAGGGTTTGATGTGGGTTTTGGGTCTCGATCGGGCCGCGACTGATTTGGGTTTTGGGTTGTGGATATAAAAATCCATCGGGAGTGGTCGGGGTTGGATGATGATATATTTGGCTGGAAAACATTTGGGGTTGATGGTTTTGGTAATGGCGATTTCGTTGTGATTGAAAATTAATTTCTTTGAGAAAAATCTAGAAAACTAGGATTAAAACTTAAATTTTGCTTGCAACAGCACAAGACTTGGGAAAGTTGGAGATGAGGGTTTCCTTTTTATATACTTATGGACAAATCCTATTCCTAAAGGATTAGGATTGAGGCACTCCTATTTTTAGAAGGTTTAGGATTGGGATTTTGGTGGGCTTGAGCTTGGGCTTAGTTTTGAAGTTTGAAATAGAATCGATTAAAAGATGATCTTAAGTCGTAGACGACCCAATAGTAATTTAAATACTAAATAATTATAATAATTTCTTAAAAGTCGATAATTATAATTTATTTGATAACCGAACTATTAATTCGATTAAATAAAATTCTTAGATTATTTAAATTTAAAATAGAAATTCGTTTATGGTGACGAGTTTGGGACTAAAATTATATTTTAATGCACGACGATAAATAGAAATATAAAAACATGCAATTGATGTTTGGGTGTTACACAGGTGTTTGAACATTTTGTCCACCAGTCTCTGATAGGTCGCCCCTGCATTCTTCAACCCAAACTGTATAGGTACAAAGAAGTAGGTACCTGTAGAGGTAATAAAGCTTACATTGGGTTGATCTTCTTTCACCAAAGGGATTTGATGATGTTTCACCCAAAAATATGATAACGCCGGAACCTTGCGCTTTTCCCGACCTGCACACACAAACACGTCAGAAAAGGACCGCTGGGGGTTTTTCGGTGGAAACCTCTCCAATGCATAAGTCAGAAAGCATATAGAGTGTTTCTGGTGAGCAAAACAAGGAATGCATAAAGAATGACATACCTTTCTCAGCCTTGGGGCTGAGGCATTTATATTTTATCCTCAGTGGGGACCCCTTCCGGGATCTCGGAAACAAAGGCTGCGAATCAGGGGCTGTTAAGCAACAAATTCTGACAGGTGGTCCCCCTTGTCCCCTCAGTGGAGGTCAAGATGCCAGGTCTGCCCTGATCCTACTCTCCCTTTCTATTCCAGGTCAGGACATCAAGCCTGCCTTGATGCAATTCTCTAAGGGTTATTTCATAGGAAACCCCTACAAGCTCAGGATAATTCCTGAGCCGTGGTAATTGATTTGTATATTTGTATGTGATTTTCGTGTACTTGTGCATCGTATGTTGTGTACTTTTAGGGTGTTTAGGTTTATCTTTTTTATCATTTTTCTTCCTTTTGATGTTTCTCATCTCATTTTGTGTTTAATGTGTTTTTACTTTATTTTATATGAAATAATCTAATTTTTCTTTATTTTAGTGTTATAGCTCGAGACGACAAAGATTGGACGATCAATGTACTGTGCTGACACTGGGTTACCCAGTGTCCGAGTCCTGCCGACGCCCTCAACCTGCACCCACGTCGATCGACACACCGTCGATGCTTAGTCGACGCAAAGCTTCTGAAGCGTCGATCCTAGCTTCGTCGATTGATGCACTGCCTGTCGACGTGTGCAGCCTGGCCCGCATCTATCGATGCACCGTCAATGCTTGGTTGACGCAAAGCTTCTGAAGCGTTGATCCTAGCTCCATCGATCGATGCACTGCCTGTCGACGCATGCAGCCTGGCCTGCATCTATCGATGCACCATCGACGCTCCGGCAGTTTGAGCGGTTATTTTCGAAATTCTATAAAAAGTCGGTGGTTTCTTCATTTTGAGAGTGCTGGGACGAGGGGGAAAGGTCCAGAATAATGTAGAGAACCCTCGGTTCATGTCACATTTCGTTTCACGCAAGAGTAGATTTAATAGTTCGTCATTTCATCATTTCTATGCCGTCCGACGTTCAAGATCATTTCTCGTCGTTGAAGATCGTTGGATTGCTGATGCTTTTCTAGATCATAGGTTTTTCTGCACTTTATTTAATAGTTTTTATAGTGTAGCTTTCGTTTACTTTGATGTTGAACTTTAATAGCGTAATCTAGTATAATCCTTTTACCGTTTTTCTCGTAGTTAATTTATGTTTATCTGCTTAAGTAGTTTAGTTGGGATTTCTTGTTGGATAAGATATTTGTTTTTAATGACGATATTCCTCGTGCTTTGCGTTGAAATTATTCTTTTAAATATGATGATACTTTTTGGCTAAGTTTATCGGTCTAGTGTGCTTAGGGTCGTTTAGAACGATCGAGATTGACAACCCTGATCATGGAGACGATTCCGGCGCACTAGACCCCTCGTTTTCATAATCGTTTTTAAGTACTTTCAATTTCATTTCTCGTAGATGTTAGAACACCTCAAATTCTATTTGATCGAGTGTTTAGTTTAGTTTTAATTTTCATTTATACGTACGTAAAATCGAACACCAAAATAGTTTCCGATTAGTCTTCCTTGTGATTCGACTAGAGTCAGCTTATCGCCTACAATAGCTCCGTTCTCTTGCGGACGAGCTTTTTATTTTAAAGCGAAAAAGTTTAATTCAATAATCCTATCTTCAACATCTGCTCTGTCTCTAAGGAATCCACGTCATACCTTGCCTAGGACTGAGCCGGCCTGATTTCCTTTCTTTTCCCCAGGTTATCTCAAATCAGATCTACCTCAATTCGGGTCTGACCTATTTATGCCACATCAACTCCCCCCCAGAAATAGTTGGGGTAGAGCTGTAAAACTCCACAACCTTTTGAAATAAATGTGGTCCCACATTTATTTTGTTTCTTGTACTCGCACGAATCTCTAAAAATCCGCCTGGTGACCAGGCCTAATCATTAGCATTAGTGGTGTCGGCCCACATTCCCAAACGGTTACCATACCCACACGTCTTTCCAAGTACTGACATGTCAGTGACGTGTGACATACCCTAGGATGGTTGGCGTTCCAGCTCACCACGTAGGGTACTGTTCACCTGCCATTATTAAATGCGGGGATCCCATCGAATCTTACTTTCCCTTGATTTTTGTTTTTTGAATTTACCCCCTTGCCTTTTATTCCCGCTGGACTCTCCCTCTCTCTCACTTTCGTATTTTTGATTTTGCAAAAATTCTCGAGTTTTCTTCTTTTCTCTCTAATACTCCGGTGAACTTTCCAATTCAGTTTTTCCCAGTTTAGTTTCTCCGTCCACCTTCGTAGACCAGGTACCTTCTTTAGTCTTTACTCTTTTAATTTCTGATAATGTCATCATCCATTTCTCTCCCCGACGTTCCTCCGATTACTTCTCCCTCTCCGGCAGTGAGAGTTCACTCTTCCTCACCGTCCGCCGCTCCAGAGGCGGCGGTAATTTCTTCGTCCTCGCCATCCGTCGCTTCAGAGGCGGCAGTGGTTTCTTCATCTTCGCCGTCTGCCGCTCCAGAGGCGGCGGCGACCACTTCATCATCATCTGGACTAGAATACCCTCCGCCTATTCCAGATCATCCAAAGGTCACCTCCATCCTTAGTGACAGATCTATTTCTGCCATAAGTATAAGCTCCCTGAATAGTTTGATCCTCTCAGCCCTCCGACGGGCATCTGGCATGTCTAGCGCCAGCTGGCTGGCTGTCTTTCTACGTCGATCAGTTTCAGGCGGGCTTGCGCCTCCCGGTAAACTCTGATGTTAGAAATTGCCACCATGTACAAAATCCCCATCTTCCAATTCACCCCCAATTCATTCAGGATCATGGTATGTTATAATCTGGCCATGCGTTATGCTGGCTCAGAGCCTACAACTCATACTTTCTTTCAGCTTTTTCAAGCGAAGAGCTCTCACCCAGGCTGCTTCTATCTCTCCGCCAGACCTGGCGTCCACTTCTTATATAAACTCCCTTCTTCCAATAAGGCCTGGAGGAAGAAATTTCTCTTTGTTTATTTTAATGGGGACTGGGGTTTCGACCCTAAGCCCATCGAGAAGCTACCCTTCTACCAACACTTATCCACCGCAGAAAGGTCTCCTCGTTTGCAAAAAACCATTTCCATCCTAAATGGGAATCCCCTCCATGTCACTTAACTCCTCCTTCCCTTTGTTTTTGACTTTTTCAACGAACGACTAGAAACGGGTCCTCTAACCCGAGAAATTGGTATATTTTCTTTTATCCTGGTCTGTCTCTCTGCATTTTATTTTTCACAGGTCTTAACTTTTCCTCCTTTCCTCTTATCAGAAAGGATGATGTGAGGCCCCAGAAAAAACCGCCCAAGAAGTGGGTCCTCCGCCATCCGTCCCGATCCAAAGTTCTGCTCCTTCCCAAGCACGGGGCCTCAGCTCTTCTCAAGCTCCAAGCTCCAGCTCTTCGCAACTTCCACCTCGCGCCACAGCTGCTAGGAGCTCTTACTCTGAATCTGAAGAGGATGTCCTTCCTCTTGCCAAGAGGCCATGTGTAGCTCAGGGCAGTCGAGCTCTAACGACCTCTTCTCCAATCACTCGCAGTGCTCCAATCACTCGTAGCGCTCCTCCTCCCATCATTCGCAGTACTCCTCCTCCCATTATCTCAGTCATCAACTGCTCAAGAGAAGTGGCCGTCCAATACATGCGCCGGCAAATGCTACCCGCGGATCAGCCAGACCTGTAGAAGATGTCTGATCGCGAGCTCCTGGAGTCTTGGTGTCAAGACGAAGCGCGAGTAAATTTTCCTTCCTTTTACTTTCATCTTACATTACTTGTCTAAGTATTAACCCTTTTTCTCGTAATCAGGCTCTCTATATGAAGGCTCTCTTGGCTACTCGAGCTACCAGATCTATGGTCCAGTTCGATGTGATCAAGGAGAACAAGGAGCTGATCGTGAAAGCGGATCGCTTCAAGGCTCTATCCAAAGAGGGAGGGGTTGATCTGAAGAAACAAGGGGAAGAGCTGCAGGGGCTGAAGGATAAGATCAAGAAGACGAAAGTAGAGCTTGCCGAGGTGAGGAAGGCTCAAGTGAAGATGATGGAGACTGTGCACTCCGAGGCAAGAGATGAGGCCCTGGCAGAAGCTAGGAGCCTTGCTAACGAGGTTCTGGTGAAAGCAAGAGAAGGGTTTGAGACCGAGTACTTAAACTACAAGAATGGCTTAAGGTTGGTCCAACTCGCTCGGGAGGAGACTCGCACAACCTTCTTGGGGTCCAAAGAGCTCTACTCGCTGCTCGTCCCAGAGGCTATACGCTTCTATCACTTTGCTCTGGACGAGCAAGCGAAGTGGGCCTCAAGCAACCCAGGGGTTCCTTTTAATCGAGCTCTTCCCTTGAAAACTTCTCTGGAGCCCACCTCGTTCGCCTATGCTCCAGAGCAAGATCATCTGCACACTATCGGAGTAGCTGAGTTCGCTGAGCATGTCCTTTCCAAACTCCGTTCCCCTACACCTGAGCAGTCTCAGCCAGACCATGCTCTTGCTTTGACCGCTCCTGACTCTTCTCCCTCCCCAACCTTCGCAGGTCTGGGTAAGTTGCCTGGCGGGGCTTCTCCGGGTGCCTTAGCCGAAGATGCGGTGGAGCAGCTGGCGACCGAGCTGGATGCTGAGCCTTAGGTTCTTAGGGCCTCTTATGCTCTTTTGATGTTTTGCCTGTGTGGCTGGTCTGTTTTTTGTCTTTTTCCTGAATTTGTATTGTATGACTTTTTAATTGATAATAATGCACTTTTTTGCCCTGTAATGACTCTTAGAGTTCTAGGGTTTCCTGGTTTTTTGGAAACCCTAGTACTTTTTATTCCTTGGCACGTGCCTCTGTTTTCTTTATATACGTGCATGTATGATTCTTTTTCTTTCAATTCTCTAAAATGGCTTCTTCTTCTTCTTCTTCTTGAAGAACTCAATTTTGTGACACAAAAGAACATCTCTCTGTTCGTCAAAAATTTAAAGCTTTCTGATAAGCTGACTGTGCTCCGAGAGAAGATTTGCTATCTGTACCGCCTCCTAGAGAGGAAAAGGCAGAAAAAATGCCACTATAAGCGAGAGTGGGCTGAGCTGCGGCAACTGAATCGTCAGTTGCAGGAAGAGAAGGCCGACTTGACGGAGTCGGTGAACCAGTTGACTATTGCCGCCGGCGAAGCTCATGCCATATCTGAGCGAGCTGACAAGTATCGCCAGCGGTACCACGAAACTGAGCGTGAGCTATGGCGTGTCCTCCGTGTTTTGGCTGTTGATCGGAGGGCCTCTTCTTCGCATGGCTAAACATCTCCGAGATTTTGTTGAATTTTCTGTTCTTCTGTTTTATTTCCTGCATTGTTAATCAATTTCGCCAGCCTGTGTAGAAGGCGTAAGCAATTTCTTATATTGCCAGAATGCTATGATAAATGCAAGAGTATTTTTTTTTGAGAATTTTCGATTGATTCTTATTTTTATTTCATCAAATCAAGCGAAGTAGGGATTTTCACATCTTTAGCCAATCCAGGCTTTTGATCCTACCGTCAAGTCTGGAGAATTGAGGTATTTGCCCTTGGCCAGATCTGTATCGACCCAAGTTGAGCATCTTATGCACAACTGCCTTAAGCCACTTCTGACTTAGGCTAATAGCCAGGTCAGGCATTGCACGAGTATCTCGACTTAGACAATACTAGCTTAAACTGACCATCAAGTCAAGAACTTAGGGCATCCGCCCTTAGCCAATCCTGGCGTAAACTGACAATCAGGTCAGGAAAATGGGGCATCCTCCCTTAGCCAATCCTGGCGTAAATTGATAATCAGGTCAGGAAAATGGGGCACCCGCCCTTAGCCAATCCTTGCGTAAATTGACAATCAGGTCAGGAAAATGGGGCATCCGCCCTTAGCCAATCCTGGCATAAACTGACAATCAGGTCTGGAAAATGGGCCATCCGCCCTTAGCCAATCCTGGCATAAACTGATAATAAGGTCAGGAAAATGGGGCATCCGCCCTTAGCCAATCTTGGGGTAGACAATCAAGTCAGGAATATGGGGCATCCGCCCTTAGCCAATCCTTGCTTGTACTGACAATCAGGTCAGGAAAATGGGGCATCCGCCCTTAGCCAATCCTGGCATAAACTGACAATCAGGTCAGGAAAATGGGGCATCCGCCCTTAGCCAATCCTGGCTTGAACTGACAATCAGGTCAGGAAAATGGGGCAGCCGCCCTTAGCCAATCCTGGCTTAAAGAAACTCGTGTTTTGGCAGACAAAAAATAAACCTGCATTATTATTATATAGATAAACTTTGCAAAAATAAATTACACATAAAATTTTCGTAAATTAGAAATGTTCCATGCTCGGGGTATCTCAACCCCATCCATTTCTTCCAATTTGTAAGCACCACCAGCCAAGATTTGTATGACCCGGAATGGCCCTTGCCATATAGCATCCATCTTACCTTTAGCTTTTCCCAAATCAGATCTTCTCAAGACCAGATCTCCTACCTGGAAATGCCTCTTGACCACAGATTTATCATAGGCTGCTTTGATTCTTCCCTTAATATGTTCCATCCTTACAGCAGCTCTTTCCCTTTTCTCCTCCACCAAATCCAGGGCATCCTGAATCAATAGCCCAGTTTTCTCCTCCACGAAGTTTTGGACTCTATGGGTTTCCATACTAATCTCGACGGGGACCACAACGTCCATCCCATAGACCAGACTAAACGGTGCTTCCCCCGTGTTCTCCTTGGTATTGGTCCTGTATGCCCACAGAGTTGAACTGAGCTTGTCGACCCATCTGCCTCCTGCCTTCTCCAGATGTGTTTTAATTCCTTGTACGGGGATACGGTTGGTCACTTCAACTTGTCCATTGTCTTGTGGATGGTAGAAAGACGTGAAGTGCTGATCAATTTTCATTTTAACACACCAGGCCTTGATTCTGGTGCCCACAAACTGGGTACCATTATCTGAAACTAAAATCCTGGGAATTCCAAACCGACAGACTACATTCTTCCACAAAAATCTCATCACCGCATCCTCTGTAATTTTTGCTAAGGCTTCAGCTTCTACCCACTTGCTGAAATAATCGATGGCTACTATCAAGAACTTCTTTTGGGCAGGAGCTGTGGGGAAAGGACCAACCAGGTTGATTCCTTATTTGGCAAATGGATAAGAAGAGCTCATCGTCATGAGCTCCTCCGCAGGCTTATGTATTAAAGGCGAGTTTCTCTGACATTTGTCACAAGCCATAACAAAATTCTCCGCTTCCCTTTTCAGTTATGGCCAAACGTAACCTGCTCGCAAGACCTTGCTTGACAGGGCTCTGGCACCCATGTGACTGCCACAACATCCCTCATGGACTTCTCTAAGAACATGAGTTCCTTCTTCTGGGCTTAGTTATCGTAAAAGGGGTTGCCCGAACCCTCTTCAAAATAGTTCTCCCTTAATCAAGCAAAATCGTGCAGACCTGGTTTTGACCTTCATTGCCTCTTTCTTGTCTTCGGGTAGTTCTCCCTTCTCCAAGTATGTTTTGATAGGGGAGTGCCAGTCATTTCTCTCAATCACCGAGCACACCTGATCTGTTCCAAATTCCTTATCCTCCATTAAGAAAGTGATCACCCTCTCTTGGCAATCCACAGCTGAGCTGGCTACTTTAGCCAAAAAGTCTGCTCTCCCATTCTCTTATCTGGGAATTTGGAGGACCGTCAAGGCCTGCATATCCTTGGCTAGCTCTTTGGATCGGGCTAGGTATGTCTTCATATGTTCATCTCTCATTTCGAAATCGCCGCTTATCTGCTTACAGACTAATTGTGAATCCACTTTTGCACACACTTGCTCGGCTCCCAAGTCTTTCTCCATTTGAATTCCTCTCAGTAGGGCTTCATACTCAGCCGCGTTATTGGACAGGGAAGAATTTACTCGCACCACGTACTCTGTAGTTATACCTGCTGGGTCAATCAATACTATTCCTGCACCGCAGCCTTGTTTACTTACCGAGCCATCCATAAAAACCATCCATTCTTTTTTGTCCCCGGGAGAGCTGGTCATTTCCTGCATGAGGTCAGCCAGCGCCTGAGCCTTAATAACTGTCCTGGCCTCAGAGGCTATGTCGAACTCACTGAGCTCAATTATCCATTTGACCAGTCGCTCTGACACCTCTGGCTTACCCATGATGGCTTTCACCGGTAAGTTGGCTCGTACGACTATGCTATGCGAAAGAAAATAAGGTCTCAATTTTCGTGCTGTACCGTCCAAGGCTAACATTCCTCTCTCTACTTCCACGTACCGAGTCTCTGCCTCGTGTAATACCTTGCTCCAATAGTAGACCGGCCTCTGTATCTTGCCTTCCTCCCTAAGTAGGACAGAACTAACAGCTTGTTTCCCGACAGACAAATATAAAAGTAAGGGCTCTCCTCGAATCGGCTTTGTAATTAAAGACATGTTGGCCAGGTGCTCTTTTAGCATTCTAAACGCGTCTTCGCACTCTCTGTTCCACTGAAACCTAGATTTCTTTCGTAGGGCTTGAAAGAATGGCAAGCTCTTCTCCGCTGATCGTGAGACAAACCTACTCAGAGCGTTGATTCGGCCGGCCAGACATTGCATCTCTTTGACATTCCTGGGCGCCTACATTTCCATGATAGCTCTTACCTTTTCAGGGTTAGCTTCGATACCCCTCTTTGTAACCATGTAGCCCAAGAATTTGCCAGCTCTGACCCCGAATGCACATTTCTTGGGGTTAATCTTCATCCTGTATTTTCTTAGGGTGTCGAAGGTTTCTCTCAAATCATCTACATACGAGGTCGCCTTCACGCTCTTGACTAACATGTTATCCATGTATGCCTCCATGTTTCTTCCCAATTTCATTTTGAACATCTTATGAACCAGCCTCTTATACGTGGCTCCAACATTTTTGAGCCCAAATGGCATGACCACGTAACAGTACGTTCCTTTCGGGGTTATAAAGCTAACCCATTTCCAGTCCTCCCCCGCGAGCCTGATCGGGATTATCATGCTTAATAGCTCGCAGCCAGAAGTGGAATCAACCGATTGGTCTATCCTAGGAAGGGGGTAGTGATCCTTGGGACAAACACAATTAAGATTCCGAAAATCTATACACATGCGCCAGTCATCTTGAGTTTTAGGGACCAGTACTGCATTGGAAAGCCACTCAGGAAATTATATTTCCTAGATGTGCTTAGCTTTCAACAGTTTTTCAAACTCATCCTCAATGATCGCCTCCTTCTCTTGACCGAAATTACGTTTACGCTGCTTCACAGGCTTCTCTCCCGGATTGATGTTGAGGTGGTGCTCGATGATTGCTGAGTCTATTCCCACCAGGTCTTGTGGAGACCATGCAAAGACGTCAGCATTATCTCTCAGGAATTGGACCAGGTCTACCAAGATTTCCGGGCTCAAGGTCGTTCCCACACGCACGACCCTACTATCATCTCCTGGGACCACCATTAGACCTTCTTCTCTCTGGGCCAGCTCTGGCATCACTCTCTCCACTCTAACTCTCTTGCTCTGCCATTCCTCCTCATCCCGTCGTATACACTGCACATATGTTTACCTGGACGCATACTGGTCTCCCCTGACTTCACCAGTTCCATCTTCAGCTGAAAACTTCATCTTCATGTGATATACAGAGATTACTACTTGGAAATTGCTCAAGGATGGGCGTCCTAACATAACATTATATGTGGATGGTGCATCAACTACCAGGAATCGTACCGTCCTAGTAACTCTGTATGATTCTTCCCCCAGCATTACCAAGAGTCGAACTGCTCCTAAGGGCTTCAGGGCTCCCCCGGCGAACCCCACCAATGAGGTTGTCACTTCTTCCAACTCCACATCTGGTTTTAACTTCTGATAGCAATCATAGAAAAGAATATCAGCAGAGTTTCCTGTGTCAACAAATATTCGTTTCACGTTGTAATTTGCAATAGTAGCCGTTATGACCAAGGAGTCCATATGAGGAGCCAAAATGCTATTCTCGTCTTTCGAACCGAAACAAATATTTGGACTAGGTGCTATCTGACCCACCTCACGTGCCTTCCTGACCAGGTCCTTTGCGGCACGAACGTAGTTGTGCTGGGTCTGCTTAGAGTGCTCATTCCACTCACCACCCGTGATCATCAAGATTTCTCCTCGTATGATCTGGGCCTAGTCATTTCGTCTTCCCATATTTCACCCACTATCCTGGTCATGCTTATTCTCTTGAGGTTGGTCACGACTTCGATGGGCAGACCTGGGCTCTTCCCGCCTTATCCATACATACTCTTTCAGGTGCCCTGCTTGCACCATTTTCTCCAGCTCATCTTTGAGATGAGTACACTGGTCCGTATCATGGACATACTCATTGTGGTACCGGCAGAATCGGTCGGACCTTTCTTTCCTTGGCTTCTGCGAGTAAGTCTTGGGCCATTTGATGTCTGGATGCCTCTCTATCGCCTGTAAGATCTCTCTCTGGGGGTCGCAAAAGCGTGTATTTGTCGAATCGGGTCGTCCTCCCGACAGGTCTGGCCTGGATCTTTTTACCGGTGATCTCTCATCTCTCTCATACCTCTCTCTCTTCTTCTCTCCTTCCTCCTTGATCTTCAAGGCCTCTTCCAAGTGGATATACTTCTCGGCACGCTCCAAGAGCTCTCTAAATTCCAGTGCTGGCTTTACAACCAGCAACTGAAGAAATTCTCCTCTCCCGAGCCCCTGCGCTAATGCATTAACCAGGAGCTCTTATGATGCCGAAGGCACTTCCAACTTTGCGTTTGTAAACCAATTGATATAAGCACGCAGGATCTCATTCTCTTTCTGCTTTAAACTAAACAACTCAAGCGGCATTTTCCGGTATTTCCTGCAACTAGTGAACTGATGCAGGAAAGCTGAGCTGAATTCATCAAAGTTACTGATAGAACGTGGTGGCAGATGGCTAAACCAGAGCTGAGCTGATTTAGTAAAAGTCATCGAAAAGACCCGGCACATGACTGCGTCTGAGAATTTGTGCACAGCTGCTGCAATTTCGAAGCGGCGGAGGTGATCCCACGGATCTGTTGTCCCATTATACTCAAAGCCTAAATCTTTTTCTTAAACTCCCTCACCTCTTTCTGCAGGCTTTGCATCTGCTCAGCAAGGCCTGGATTGGCCTGACTCGACGTTTCACTGTCGGAGGTGGAGAAGTGCTCTTCTCTATGTTGGAGGGGAGTCCGATACGTGCGCTGGTTGTGCACAGTTCGGTTTCTGCCAGCGAAACTGTCCAATCTGGTCGTGTGCCGGACGGCGGTGTTGAGATCTCCACGAATTTTTTTTCCACAGCCACTTCCACGGCTTTGCCTATAAGCTCAGAAATCTGCCTGGGGAAGTTATCGTTCAGTAACCCGCTGTTGGTTGGCATTGGTCCATTAGAGGGGGGTGGCACTGTGCCAGGTTCGATTGCCACAGATGGTTCTGCCTCCTCCAGCCTCACCGTCGACGGCCCTGCCGCCCGCGGCATGCCCCATGGTGCGGCGGAGCTTGGCGTGCCGCCTATCTCCCCCACCAGATTTCATCGCAAATCATCCAAAGCTATATGTAACTCACGTCTTAGCTCAGAATTCCCGCAGACGGCGCCAATTGTTTCACCCAGAAATATGATAACGCCGGAACCTTGCGATTTTTCCCGACCTGCACACACAAACACGTCAGAAAAGGTCCACAGGGAGTTTTCCGGTGGAAACCTCTCCGATGCTTAAGTCAGAAAGCGTATAGAGTGTTTCTGGTGAGCAAAGCAAGGAATGCAGAAAGAATGACATACCTTTCTCAGCCTTGGGGCTGAGGTATTTATAGTTTTCCTCAGTGGGGACCCCTTCCGGGATCTCGGAAACAAAGGCCGCGAATCAGGGGCCGTTAAGCAACAAATTCTGACAGGTGGTCCCCCTTGTCCCCTCAGTGGAGGTCAGGATGCCAGGTCTGCCATTATCCTTCTCTCCCTTTCTATTCCAGGTCAGGACATCAAGCCTGCCTTGATGCAATTCTCTAAAGTTTATTTCATAGGAAACCCCTACCAGCTCAGGATAATTCCTGAGCAGTGGTAATCCTATCTTCAACATCTGCTCTATCTCTATAGATTCAGGTCATACCTTGCCTAGTACTGAGCCGGCCTGATTTCCTTTCTTTTCCCCAGGTTATCTCAAATCAGATCTACCCCAATCCGGGTCTGACCTATTTATGCCACATCAGATGATATCCCTGTGATGCATCCATCATTCTCAGCAGCTCGTAAACCGAAGTAGATTCCACCAAATGATCAATTCGCGGCAATGGGTAATGATCCTTCGGTCATGCCTTGTTCAAGTCGCAAAAGTCCACACACATCCTCCACTTTTTCTCGAGTTTGGGCACCATCACAACATTAGATAAATATTTTGGAAACTGTATCTCCTGAATATGCCCGACTTTTAATAATTTATGCACCTCCCCTTCAATCACATTGTCTAGCTCTGCGCCAAAATGTCTTCTCTTCTGCCTAACCGATCTTGCCTCTAGATCAGCATTCAAATGATGTTGGGCAACCTCAGAGGATAATCCTAGGAATTCCCCATCCCCAAAGGTAAAAATATCTCGGAATTCTCTTAACAATGCTATCAACTTGCCCCTAACAGTTTCTGTCATCTGGGTCCTTATTCTCGTGGTTTATTCTGGACGATCTTCTTCTAACGACATCTCCATCAATTCTTCATGTGGTCAAATAGAGTTCTCCTCTTCTCTAATCTTTTTGGCATTAAGTATTCCCTCATGCACATCTTCTGATCTTTCTCACTTATTCTCGCTCATACCCTTTCTAACCGTCATCTGATAGCATAATCTGGCGACCTTCTGTTCTGAGATTACTTCCCCTACTTTGTCTCCAACCGGATATTTGGTACTCATATGGTAGGTAGAGGTAACTGCCAGGAACATGTTAAGGGCAGGTCGCCCGAGTATTGCATTATATGCTGAGTCTCCTTTAATAATAAAAAATTTTAAATACTTCTTGACTCTCAAGTCCCCTCTTCCCAATACCGTTGGAAGTGTCAGATCGCCCTTCGTAATAACTTGTATACCATTAAAAGCATAAACCAGGGTATTCATTGGCCGTACCTTTGCTTCCAAGCTCATCTGCTCCAAACAATCCAGGTATATGATGTTGACGGAACTCCTATTATCCACAAACACCCTTCCAACCTCATAACCCGCTATCTCAACATCAATCACCAATGCATCATTATGTTTCATCTGCAGGCCGTGCCTTTCATCAGGACTGAATGAGATTATCGGTCCCGATGGGGCTGGTCACCTATTAATAGCAGCGACCTCACACGGCCCAGGTCGGGCTACCTTCGCGTGTTTTTTCCTTGCACTATTTTTATCTCCGTTCGTCGGTCCTCTTGAGATCATATTAATCCTCCCTTTATTTCCTCCCGCTCGCCCTTGTTCATTCTATTCTGGACATCCTCGTGGTTGGTTCCTGGCTTGATCCGGTGTTGGGCCCCCTAGAGGTGGTGGGGGTAATGGCCGCACCACTTCCCGCGGCTCTCTATCTTTGTAAATAACTTCCTTCAAATGTCCAATTTGATGAGACTTTCAATCTCATCACGTAAGTGTCTACAATGCTTGGTTGCATGTCCGTAAATATTATGAAACCTACAAAAGAACTCAGATTTCGGGTTAGTGGGAGGCTGTGATAACTTTTCGGCCACCTGATGGCATCAGGTATCTGTCGCTCCATGATCGTAAACACCTTTGCAACTGGGTATACCAAAGGTGTAAAATTATCTCCTCTCCAATCTCTTCTTTTGACCCTCACAACCATCTTATGACCTACCCCCGTGGTTAAGATCCCACAAACAGCTCGCCTTGGTTCTCTCTGAGATTCGGGTCGCTTAGCGACAAAATTCTCCGGTCCCGTAACCTCTTCTCCAAAACATAATGTGAATTCTTCCTCCGGTTCTTCCAACTGTATGTACTTATCACATCTTCCCGAAACCTCATCATAAGTTCGCCCTGTTTTTTTGGCTAAAGATTTGAGTGAATCTTCATTCCGTATTCCTTGTTGGAGTGCTCCATCTTTCATTTCATTAGTTGAAGTAGGCACATGTATTGTGGCCATAGTAAAACGATTAACATATTTTTTTAAGCTTTCTGCAGGTCACTGTACCATCGCGAACAAAGACTCTGCTGTCCTTGTGTGTACCTTTGCACTAGTGAAGTTCTTCAAAAAGGCTGCCTTCAGATCCTGAAAGTTCTTGATTCTCCCTTATGGCAATAGGTGGAACCAATCTTATGATATACTTCGAAGTGTGGATAAAAAGGCTCGACATGCCACCGCATCTTTATATTGCCTCAGTACTACTTCATTATCAAAACCTTTTATATGTCGTGTGGGGTCAGTTGACCCATCATACTGAAGTTCCATAGCTTTGTAATTTTTAGGCAGTGCAGCCCGCAATATCCTATTTGAGATAAGATGTCGCACGGGTTCTATGTGTTCCTCTCCAGCAGCCTGTATCTATAAATCCAGCAACACAGCTTGTATATATCGGATTGTTTGAGTACTTGCTCCCAAATTATTATCTTCCCCTTCTCCGTAGCGCCGACTTCTATATTTGTGAGATCTTTTTTCTTGGCCCATAATCCACAAATGTTTTATCGCTCTTGCTACTACTACTTTCCTCGCTGTCTTCATAACGTCATCCTCAGTGTTTTCTAGACTTTTTACTAGACCCCTCTCCTATAGCTCGCACATCCTTAGTGTTATGCTCCTTCTTATATCGCGGGATCTTTTGTTTATAATCGCGCCCTTCTCGATCTTTTACATGACTGTCATCCAATGAGGATGTATATCCCGTCAGATATCTTTGTCTACTTTTGAGTAACTCAGCACTCGGCGTCCATGGTGAAGATTCCCTACTCTTTTTTTGTTCTTCGGTTAAGTCATTTTGCACGTATTCAGGAACTTCCCAACCGCCTCTTTCATTCCCTTTGTCTTGCTATATCAATTTACCTGTTAAGAGGTCGTCCATCTCATATCTTTTATCTGGGGATATCAATCCCATCAAGCCTTGAAGAAGCCCTTTGTTAACATAGCAAGGCTTGCTATACGGTAAATCATCCCAATCCTTTGTTCCTATATTGATAGACTTATGCCTGGTTATCTCCAGTTTTTTCTTTTTCTCCTCTCCAGATCTCTCCGTTTTGTTGTGTGGTTGTTGTTTTGTGCACATCGTCTTTTGGTGGCGGTGTTTTTTCATCATCCCTCTTCGTTTTTGCCTCTTCTTCAAAATTCAGATTTCGTGGTGTGCTCGTTCTTCCCTTCATGTTTTCCTCTTTTTTTTTTACGAATAAACCTCATGTCTTTCGCTCAAGGACTCGATGTCCCTCTTTCCCACAGACGGCGCCACTTGATGCGACCAAAAATATTGGTGCCTCAAGAATAGGGGGTACTGACCTTAAATATGAAGAGCGACCTGAATAGTGTAATTTAGTCACGTAGCGACCTGATCAAACCTCCAGAGAGCTTCTGGCGATCTGATAAGTCTTGCAAAACAAAACCCAGCCAAGGCGGTTGATGGCCCCGACGAAGGCCCTCCGATGCCTAAGTTAGATTAGGGCTTAGAAATAGATGAGAACCTTTGTAAGTGCGTATGCTTTTAAGATATGCTTAAAACATAGGATATGAAATCAACTTAGAGGGAAAAGTGAGTCCTGAGTCCTCTATTTATAATAAGAAAAGTATCCCCAATCTAGTTTTTCCCTTTTCCACTATAATTGTAATACCATAAATAACGACCGACTTAGAATTAGGATTCCTCCTATATTCTAAGTCTCCATGAATAATGAGACTCTTATTGAATGACCATAATACCCATAGGATGCTAGGCCTGTTCACATTCATAGGCCTCTGGGCTCATTCATAGATCCAGTCCGCCGGGACCCCATAAGATAGCTTGCATTAGTCTGAGAAGGCCCAGAAATCACGAAGCTCAACCCTCAACGCCGAGCTTCCACTCAGTGCCGAGATGGCATAATAGTACTTAGATAATAGGTCGCCACCGCGCATAAGAGCTCGCCACTCTCATACATCAGGTTGCTACCTCACAAAACAGCTCGCTCAACCCCTAGAAAGACTGCACCTTCTAAGGAATGAGGTCACTTTACCCAAAAACCTTCATAAATACCTGCATGAATATTTAATGTCGTATCATGTGTAATGACGAGTTACGTGTTATATATACTTTGAATTAATTAATTACTTTTTTTAATAACAAGATCTAATCCTTATAAAAAGAAATCAAAAGTCAACCCCCCATTTAAATGCTACTTGTGACCTATATAAATCAAATTTATTAATTCACATGCCCCTCAAAGATACTAAAGATGCTATATGTATTACAATTTTATTATCTATTTAATTCACAAAACACATTTCATTTATATAATCCCAAGATAAAACAACACATGTCATTAATCACAATAATACACAATTAACATAATATATCAATACAAACAACACAAGGGAATAACAAAAATAATGAAGGGAAAAAAATCAATGGATAATAGGAAATATAGAGAGCCTGTTGTTCGAGGCCTATTTGTTTAGTACATACAGAGGCAATGTGGCAGAAGTCCTCATAATTCATCTGCACAATTACAAATGAAGTTCATCCAAGTATAAGTTTACTTGACCAATTATAAACTGAAATTTAAATATAGTAAAAAAGAAAAAAGGGAAGACTATATCACGGAACCAAGAGTTATAGAAACATGAAATAAATATTGCAGCATTATGGAACCACCTAAATAATTTCACCAAATTAAAGGTGAATTTAATGCAATTCATACAGAAATATGGAATATGGAACGTGTACACGACTCGCAAGCTATAACCAGTTTTGTACTAACTGCATCTTATTTTCCCAAAATTCTCTACTCTCATTTATACTTCTCTTTTAATATATTTTCCGAAAATTCACAAACATACATATGAACCCGTAATGCAGAAAAAAAAATGTATGTGTAGTTTTCCAAAGCCCAAATCTTACCAGGTACCACGGAACTGCTTTAAACTCTGTAGGCCAAATGTGTTCAGATTTTTTCTCCCATTTTCCTTCGTCATCAAGTTTCATGAAATGTTGGATTTTCTGAAATAACATCACAAAGGGGTTCATAAAGAAAACTGAGAATGTATTGTGGGTACTTTAGATGGAT
This sequence comes from Phtheirospermum japonicum, assembly GCA_014905375.1. Lineage (NCBI taxonomy): Eukaryota > Viridiplantae > Streptophyta > Magnoliopsida > Lamiales > Orobanchaceae > Phtheirospermum > Phtheirospermum japonicum. Next base: position 84,573 of record BMAC01000607.1, on the reverse strand, counting down.
AGATAGTCGGTGTACCTTTTTCTTCACCATTACGCCACATACTTCACTGTACTTGCATTTGATTGGGGCAACCAATTGTTTGCAGCATTCAATCGGTCAGCTGAAAGTAAAAGGATTACAATAATATTAAATGGAAACATAATCTGAAAAAATGTTTATCATTTTAAGGTTTCTATAATATAGGTTCACCGATATAAAGGACAAAAACATAAGAATTTTCTTTTGATGTTATCACCATTACAACGCTATATTTTTAAACTGATAGTCAAATCCTCCGAAACAGGATTTTGTAGGATACCCGCATATGCCCAGAGCTCAAGTTTAGATGTATTAGGAATTTAATAGAAAGTAAAATTAAATACTAAATCAAGCATGTAAATTAACCAGGTATAGGACAAAACATTACTCAATTTACTTTATATATGCGTGACTTAATATTAGTACGATCCCGGACCTTGATTCTATCTAGACCTTCGTGTCTGAAAAATGCAAATTGGGCTTTCTACGAGTAATGCTGAAGAAACTAGCGGGGATGATATTGTGCAGATTAAAGATTGGTGGAGAAAAACAAATAAAAAGATAAAACAAAAGAACCATTCAAAGATGCTAATAATAATGAACATAAACAGAACCCAGCAAACTTCATCTCCACATTAGGGTAAGAAGCCAAAGAGAAATAGGATTCATAATTTCACCAACTCATTTAAGTAGCTCGGGTCTTCAAGATAACAAACACACCATGAAAAGACAAAGTACYAATACCTAGGCACGTTGAGTGCGCGCACAGAACCTTTTTAAAAGAATCTCTCACATGAAATCAAGCACATTCATAGGCATTTCACCAATCACTGTACTATAGTACTGCTCGATGTCTCCTAGGATTTTGATATCATCGCTTTTCACAGAATTTATGGCGAGACCCTACACATCACCAGGTATGACCCCATCACATCAGTACAAGGCATGTAGAAAAAAAAAGATATAAATTGAATCCTGATTCAACAGTTTTATGCTAGAGGAAGTAGTAGTTCAAAGGAAAATAAACAGGTATGCGAATTTACCCTTCTCCCAAAACGGTCACTTCGTCCAATACGGTGAATGTAGAGCTCACGATTGTTATGAACATCATAAGTGATCGCAAGGGATACCTATAAAATTCAAGACATAAACAAGAAATCAGTACCCAAGGTTTTGTTTGCACACGGTGAGTGAGAACGAAGAAATCTTACAAGACCTAGAACATGACCCCCCCCAAAAAAAAACTGAAAGATGTCAGATTAGTTTTTTTTTTTTTAATAACCTGTTCAACAACTATTCCCATAGCCCAAACATCTGTGGTGACAAGGACCCTGGTCTGGCCAGATTGAAATTCTCCCATAATAGTATCTCTCTCCATCTGTGGCATATCTCCATGCATAGACAAGACCGTGAAATTATGCTCACGCATATTTGTCGCTAGCCATTCCACCTGTCATACACAACCAAAAAACACAGGGATAATTGTGGATGTAGCTTGGATGGCCCATTAAATGTAGCACAATTTGATGCACAAGCATCATACTGAAGATGTAATACATGTGAGAACTTAAATCCATCAATATATACCTTTCTCTTCGTGTTACAGAAGATAACGGCCTGTGAAATTGTMAGTGAATCAAATAAATCACATAGAGTATCAAATTTCCATTCTTCTCTTTCCACAACAACAAAAAATTGCTTGATGCCCTYTCACAYTAACAGATGAAYATCAGACRCAACAAAGAACCCACCTCTCGACAGCCTCAGATATCATGATTTTTATTTTTATTTTTTAAATCGAAAATGAACAGAGCTGGTAGAGAATCTCCAGAAGAAAATATTGATACTGGTGGGCAACACATGCAGGAATAAATCCAAATGCAAGCTRAAAAAGTACACCATACAACAGAATAATATAAAAATAAAACCTAAAAACAAATAGAAGCCTACCTCAAGGGRCAACTCATCACGCWTTATGACGATCCGAACTGGATCAGTCATGAATTTGCTTGTTATCTCCAACATCTCYTTTGGGAYGGTAYKAGAGATCAAGACAACCTGCAGTGGCAATGGCTGGGATTAAAAAAGAGAACRGCATGTATTTATTATTACCAAWACTCAYACCCCTCAAAGAATCTTTGTACTTTTTTAATATTAAAAAGAAAATAAATGTCGGTGTGCATGATGAAATAGTGATGCATGACTCTATTGAAATRACTMCATTTCTATCCTAARAAAAGGTTTAGAAAACAAACCATATGCTTCCAYGTTSTGTGTCCATGATGTAAATATAAGTTTTTGTGCAATTAAATATTACAGCCTTTCTGGTTTTCATAACCACTCGGCCTATACACAATTCTCAGATACGAATAGGGTGGGTGAATGAATGATCACTTGAAGCTCTATATTTGATCCTTAAACCCGCGGCTCAACATTTCATCGGACTCGTCCTAAAAATTGAAAAATGCAATGTCATTACGACATTTAGGCAAGATATCAGATAATAATATAACAACAACAGGATAATCATATGGGAAAGCACCGTGCCATGAAATAGGACATGAATATAAAAATAAACCTCACCAAAATTAATAATTTGATTGCTCTTGTTCTTAGTGTTCTCCTCTTGATCATGTCAAGAACTCTGCCAGGAGTGCCTGACACCACCTGAACTCCATGCTCTAGCTTTCTTATATCATCACCAACACTTTTGCCTCCAATGCAAGCATGAGCTTGTACAGTTTATATATTCACCAATTGCCAATATAACTTTCTCTGTCTGGGCAGCCAACTCCCTACTAGGTGACAGTATCAACGCTTGGACTCTAATTGTAAGCAAGAAACAATGAAAATGAAGCAAGTTCAGAAATAAAGACATCGGTCAAAAAACTGACTTTTTAAAATAAACAAACAGCACAAAGCACAAATTAACGAGAAATAAATAATAGAGACATACTCGGAAGAGGTGGGGTCCACAATCTGACAAACAGTGAGGGAAATCATGGAGGTCTTTTTGGTGCTAGACTGCGACTGAGCGATAACATCCCGCCCAACATATCCACTTAATATATGCGTGACTTAAAGATCTCAATAGGTTCACTTTTCGACGCATGGTGTGAAAAGAGAACGGGATAAAAACTAATCGTGCTTGATTAGGATGCGCTGTCACAAACGAAGAATTGAAGAGATTCTTCTAAAAATGATCTTCGATAGCA
>BMAC01000607.1:44938-78170 GCA_014905375.1 Phtheirospermum japonicum | reverse complement strand
ATAAGGCCTCATAAAATAAACAATTAGACTCAAGCCTTTACAAGCGCATAGGCAATTAATCAACACTATCCACCATCCTATTATTATTATCTTTTATTTCCCTTTTTATTATTATTTTTTTTATTTTTTATGGGGTATTATTCTTTTTCTCTTTTTTTCTTTCTTTTCTTTTATTTCTTTTTGGATGGTGGTCCTAGATTACAAAAATATAAAAATCATAAATTCCTAATGGAATTTCCAAGACACTAATAACCAATAAAAATACGAACTCCTACCCCACGCTTTTAATGGGTTCGTAGGGATCTCAAAAACACTCATGGCTAAAGGAAATGGATTATTTGGTTATAATTGGCTCATTCAGAATTTATAGTGGCTAAAAATATATGGATATGGCCGGAATATGGTTTTTTATGTGCCTTAACCTCATTTTCAAAGTCAACTACACACAGTGGTTTCAAAGAGATATCAAGACTGAAACTCATTCAAGCACATGCAAAGATGATAATCACTCAGGCTACTCACTGGCTTTTCGCATGATTTTTTTTTGAAATGACGCTGTTTTTAAGGTTTTGTGAAATCAATTGCGTCCAAGTACCTTTTTACAATATATAAATAATAATTTTTAAAAATTAATGCACTTATGCACGCTCAAAGACAAAAACCTCAAATCATACTTAGCTAACTTTGACAGGTAAGCCATACAAACACAATACAGCGCAGAAATAGTGATCAATCACGTAAAATCTAGCACTACAAATCCACGGAAATTTTTAAATTTGCACAAATTTCAACTATAATTCACACTCAACCATCCCCCCCTTAAAAATGTGGCAAACTTCTGATTGCCATAAATATAAAGAAAATAAAAGCAAGGGAGATAAGAAAACATCCCTGAAAAATTGACAGTTGAGTCTTTCCAATATGTTTGTGCAATAATCCTTCGTCATGAACTCGTGATTGGAATTGTCTTTAATTAAAAGCGATTGTAGTCAATTGTGTTGCGCGCAAGTGCCCGGTGGAACATTGTGTGGAATTGAATCGGCCGGATTGCGGCTCATCAAAAGGTTGCCGGACTGCGGCTAAATTGGGTCGGATTGCGACCTCGATCGGCGGAGATGAAATCATAAAATCGGATTTTCTGCACATTAACACACACATAAATGCACCACGACAATTGACACAATAAAAACAAAAATAAACTAAAAAAATTGAAATAAAAATTAAAGAAAAACTAACGCTTGGGTTGCCTCCCAAGAAGCGCAACATTTTACGTCGCATGCTCGACGCGTTTCAACGATCAATACTCGACTTGTGGTGGATCACCTAACTCCACCATGTCACTCGCTTGAAACTCATTCTTAAATGTTTCGTTGGGGTCCATAATCGCAAGGTCCGCTCTAGTGTCACGAAAATCAATACCAAATAGCTCGGCAACCTCCTCCCTGCAAAGAAAATCATTGTCGTCCTTGACGTTCATCTCGTCGAAAACCGTTATGCTCTTAAGCTCTCGGACGCATGCATCTTCCGGGTCAACGAACAAACATTCTTCTTCTTCCATCAATGGCGCAGGGCAATTATTCACATCTCGCAAAGAAAAAGTAACCGTCTCTCCCAAAACAGACATGCTCATCCTCCATTTGTTCACATTAATCACCGCATGGGAGGTAGACAAAAATGGATGGCCTAAAAGAATAGTATGCCCCTTGTCCTCACTCGACATCTCTCCAACATCCAAACCTACAAAATCAACTAGTATTATTAATTCACCCAGTTTCACCAAAATTTCTTCTACAATTCCCAATGGTTGGCGAATTGAACGATCCGATAATTGGAGACGCATCCTTGTCGGCTTCAATGGTCCTAAATCAAATTGCTTATAAAGGGAATGCGGCATTAACTTAATTCCCGTGCCAAGATCAAGCATTCCGCGCGCTTGTTGCCCATTCTCCAATATAATATTGACACAAAAGCTTCCAGGGTCCTTCTCCTTCGTAGGCAGTGGTTGCTTGCATAACGCACTCACCTCCTTCGTTAGAGGAACGTATTAATTTATCTCCGAATGCCTATGTCTTGTAGCAAGCTCCTTGAAGAACTTCACATATGCCGGCATCGTTTTAATCACATCCAAAAGAGGAAGGTTGATGTTGAAGTTCTTCAGCAAGTTGTAAAGCTCCATGAACTTCTTATTTTCTTTTGCTGGTCGAAGACGGCTTGGAAATGGAACTTTTTCAACTATCGGCGAAGTGAGAGTCTTTTTTGTGAGCTTCCCCTTCAAAGATCCCAGAAAGTAAGGGTCTGGTGTCTTATGCAATTGTTCTATCGGCTTGGATTCATCTCCCTTTGGCGATGCCAGTGTTGGACTCTCCGTCATCTCTCCATCCCCTCCGTCATTTATCTCGACTCCATTATCGATCACTTTTCCACTGCGTAGGACTTTAATCGCTGAGGCTTGCTCCGTTTGACTTGGAAACTTGTCCTTTTCCTTATTTGATCTCGCAATGTCAGTCGCCAATTGTCCTATCAATCCTCTCCACACTCTTAGCAAGATCATGCACTATCCTAGAGAGACTGTCAATACTATTCACCTTTTTTGAGAGGTCGTCTATCTTTGCATTCACTTTAACAAGACCCTCTCTATTAATGAGTGTCTCAGTCACTTGATTTTGTTGCCAAACCAACAATTGATCATTTGGTTTAACCAGATTTGACGTTTGCCCCTTCGTAGGCGGTGGTGGTGAAGGAAGGTATCGTGGGTCGGTCTGTGGCTTCATCGGTGCATAATGTGGGTTCTCAGGACCCCACTTGAATAAAGGAGAATCACGCTGTGTCTGGAATTGGTTTGTGGGTTTCTGCCCAGAATTGTTGTGTTGGAGATTTTGTACGGCGTTGACCTCTATGTTCGATTCATCGTTAAAAGTCACCGAACACGCATTCGCTCCATGTACAAATGCTCCACAAACTCCACATGTCTCTTGTGAAGGTTGCGATTGTTGCTTCATCATCATGTTCATCAACAACTCCACTTTCTTTGTAAGTTTATTGATCTTTTCATCCCCCGCTCGTGCAACTGAAACCTCATTCACTCTAAGTTTTCGAGGCCTTGAACTTGTTTGCCTCGACTTGTCACTTATTAATTCAAAAAGATCTCATGCTTCCTTCGCGGTTAAGCCTCCGAAATCTCCTGCTCGTGTTTCCACTTGTTGCTTGAAATTCGGCAATAATCCTTCATAAAAGTAATTGTTGACCATTTTGTAATTGTTACCATGGTGTGGACATGCATTTAGGAGCTTCTTAAAACGATCCCATGCCTCGTGGAACAATTTTCCATCCAATTGCTCGAAGTTAGAAATTTCCCTTCTCAACTTTCTCGTCGTTTGGGCTGAGTAAAATCTTCCCACAAATTTATTATAAACCATCCCCCAATTTGTTAGGGAGTTAGGTTGTAATTGATTGAACCATCGTTTCGATTTATCTTTCAGCGTACTAGGGAAGTATCTCATTCTAAGCTGTCCTTCACTGAGTCCTCGATCTTGAATCCCAGATAGTGCTATGTAAAATTCTCGAACGAACTCGAGTGGGTCTTCATTCGGCAAACCATATAAAGAAGGTAGTCTATTCAAATCGTCGGTCCTCAAGTTGTAGTTCCTAGCCGCTTGGCCTAAAACTATCGCTGAGCTATATGGTCCAATGGTTGGACATGCGAGATCACCTTGTTTTCTTATGTTTTGATATCGAGGGGCATGTCTTCCTCCAAAATTTGCACATCTTCCTCCCAAATTGTCCACATCCTCATAATAATCATCCTCATGAAACTCGTTTTCATCCTCATACTCATCGTCCAGTGTATCATCGTCTTGACCATTATTGTACTGTCGTCCTCCTCGTCTATTTTGGAAACGGTTCGGTGCTCGTTCCCGATTCACATTCTCATTGTGTTGTTGGTTGTTTTGGGGCTGGGGCCCGCCATTAACAACTTGGTTGCGTAAGAACTCCTCATTTGCACGAGCGTTGTATGCTTGAGCTTCCGCTCGATTCCTAAAGTGCTGTGGACGGTTGATTTGATTTTCTAGAATCACTGCTTGACGATTATCTTGGCCTTGGGGCTCCCCATTGTTTGGATCGTTGAGGAACTAGTTTCCTTCTTGATTATCTTCGTTATTGATCCTTTGGTTGTTTCCATCGTTATGCGCGTGATTATGATCAAGAATCATTGGATCTTCTTGACGATTATCGTCTTGTGGGTCTCCAAAGTTTAGATCATCGGTGGGCGGCATCCCATATGGTTGGTATCGTAGAGGGGTATTATTGTCATTTCCTTGCCCTCGGCCACCATCGTTCGTCCTCCTCCTCTTCCTCCTGGTCCTCGGCCTCCAATAGGGGTAGTGTTTGACATGTTGGCCGAATTTGTTTTATGATTAATTGCGTCGGGGCAATGAAAGAGTCTTCTCTGTCTCCCAACTCGTTCGATGTTGTCTATATATATAGCAAGTTCGTTTCTAAGACTTCGATCTCCTAGCATCAACAACAAACAACATCAACGCATTGAGTGGCAAACAAAGAACCTTTATACAAATAAACGGAAAAGCATAAAATAACACCAACAAACATTATCAAAACCTATTTTAGTCCCCAGCAACGACGCCAATTTTTTGATTCGAGCTTTTGTGTGTGCCTACTTTATAAATAATTGTCAGAAATTTAATAGCTCGCCCGCAAGAGAACGGGATCGTGTGTAGGTTGGCAAGCTTAACTCGAGTCTTCTCTCAAGGACTGACGTTCGGAATTTTTAATGTTTGTTTAATCACAATATTTAACACGAGAACTTGTATAAATTTGGTTTTTGAAAATTATCAACTACTAATAAATTTAAAAGCATCAACTAATTATGATAAACTAATTAATTTAACCTAAGCTTGAAAACTAAATTATCTAAGAATTATTAATCTAGGATTTTTTTAAAGCAAATAAATTCTAAATTAATTATCTAGCATGCATGAAATACTACGAATTAAACTAAACAAGTGATTCTCAAGTACAATAAGATCAATCTCAAAATTCTCAAGCAATAACATAGCAATCACCAATTATCAACTAATTATCAAAACTAAAGCAATAATTAAATTAATCTTGAACAAAACATCACCAAGCATGAAAAGAGAATAAACGCAGCGACTAATTGATATTAAAAACGAAATTATAAGGTTCAAATGCTCAGCGATTCAACGGTTCAAACGATTCAAAATAAATTAACGAAACTAGAAATTCAAATGAAATAATTAAACATAAATTATCTAGAATTAAACAAATAATAACTAGAATTTAGAGAACTTATTAAGTAGCTAAAGGTTCTGAAATTGCTCTGAAAATCCGGGTTGTAGATGGTTGATCTTGGTCGAGAAATCGGAACTTGAACGAACGTCTTCGTATTGGTGCTTCGGGCCTTGAATCTTCGACTTAGATATTTAAAATATGTTGTAGGGTGTTGAAAATAGGTTTCTCAACCCTAGATAAGTGTCTTGGGTCGTGGTTCTTCCTTTAATCCGAAATATGAAGGGTTTATATAGTTATTTCAAGACTTGGCGCACAAGAAACCCTAAAATCCAAATTCTGGGGCGTCGCGTCGACGGTGCATCGACTGACGCGCGCTAATGCTCGGTGTTGTTTCTGCCTGGGTGTGCACGTCGGCTAGGCGGGTGCGTCGGCTGAAGTGGTCATGGATCGACGCTTCAGAAAGTTGCGTCGACCTTGCGTCGACTGACGCCCCTTCAATCGACGTTTCAGAATGTTGCGTCGATGTTGCGTCGACTGACGCCCCTTCAATCGATGCTTCAGAATGTAGCGTCAGCAGTGCGTCGGCCTTGCGTCGACTGACACGGATCATGGCTCGCGTCGACAGAGCGCCGACGCTCGCGTCAGTCGATGCGACAGAGCGTCTGTCTCCGTTTCTCGATCTTTTGCTATTCGTTTCATCGGAAAGCCCGTTCTCCTATTCTTGAACATCGAACTTCGTCTATTACGCACTGAACTCTTCCGGTTACTTAGCTGTAAGGTGAAAAACAATGAAATATCACCTATTTGCATCAATTACGATTAAAATACGGTAAAATAAGTCGGAACTATAAAAATACAGAATTAAGCTTAAATCATCCAACTTATACCAAAAACAAATAGAAAAGCGAACTAAAAAGCTAATAAAAATAAGGACAGATCTACTCTAATCAAGAGCATGTTTGATTTACGTGCTCTACACGACCTACATTAATTTATGGTTTCACTTAGGATGGTTTTAATTTTAAGTTATGGTTATCTTACCCGGAATATAATGTGCATGTTGGGTTTTTGGTATTTATTGTTTCTGAGTTAGACTTGCATAAGGCACAAATTTGTCATGACAGGTTTATATATAATAAGCATAAAGGAAAGAATTGTTCATACATAGATTATGCGGAAAACTAATGAGTTTTGAATTACAAATTGCAAATGTTAGTCAAGAAATATTTTGCTCAGGTACCGGAATAAACTCTTCGAGCGGTGGATCCAGCTCGGCAACCAGTTGGGCAGATAACACATTCCAAATCTAACATAACAACCACCACTTGGCATCCATAGGTTGCTTCATATCCCCCTTCCAGAAGGAGAAAGGAGGAAGGCTGACAATGATGGCCTTCACATCTGGGCTCTATGAGGCATTCATGGATGCGAGTTGAGTCTTAGCTTGTTCCATGGCCAGTCGAACCCACTCTCATCCGCCTACGGTCATCTTTCCGAAGTAGATAGAAGATTTCTTGTAAGCCCTTAATAGCTCCTCTCGGTAAGCATCTACAAACCGCTTGCCCTTCACTCCGCAGGAAGGTTCGACGACCTTCAGCAATACCCTGCTCGATGGCCACCTGGTTTTGATCCTCTTTAGCTCGCACAGCCTCCTCGAGCTTTTGAAGTTTTGCTTTGAGCTCATCGGCCTAGCAAGCTTTGTCCAGCTGATCTCTGACTTCATTGTCTAGACGAGCTGTTTCATCCTTCAGATTATCCACCTGGCTCTTCAAAATGTGTATTTCCTCTTCACGAGCCTTCAACAAGTGATTAGCCCCATCCAGCTCTCCTTGGTTCAAGGATAGTTGTCGGGTTTGCTGTTCTGACTGGGCTGTTAGCTCGTCGCACGTTTTTTGAAGGCCGCTCTCAGCCGATCGGGTCAATAGATGGTTGGACAATATGGAGAGCAAGCAACCTAGTTGTATTACAAAATAATATAAGTGTTTGCAGAGATTATGTTAAGAAGAGGGGGGGTTTTAACATGTTAAGTTACCTGTTGGATACACGCTCGTCGAGAAGGACCTTAATCTCCTCCGTGCTATCATATTGCGCCAGCCTTTTTTCCAGATTTGAAGAGATAAAGGTTGCAACGTCATGATCTTTGCGGAGGAGCAGAGGGAAGGATGACAGGTGTTCGAGCTGACCGTTTCCCCTTGGATGATTTCCTAATCAGCTGCTCCTCTTTCAGGTCGTCTACCATCTCTTGGCCACCCTCAGTCCTTAATGCCTGATTCAACACCTCATCTACGTTGATTGTAGGAGGTGGGGTTCCGATGTGATCGCGGGGTGCGGATCAGCCTGTACATTGGTTCCCTCGGAGCTCGACGAAACACAACTGTTGATAAAGTTATCTGCGTACGAAAACATATAAGAGCTTTTCCTAATTATACCAACAATCATAAACATGCTTTTCTGTAGCAAATCCGATTTTAAATTTTTTTTTGTATGTCGGATTTCCTATTCCAAGTTGCTGTATTATTAGGATCGTTCTAATTTCTAAACCACTTTATATGTAAGGTGCATGACGGACGAGTAGTGTTTCTTAATTTAGTAGGAATTGTTTAGTTGATCAGATGGAGGAAGCTCTTGAGTTGGTTTTTTTTATTGATATATAATTTAATACATCATATTTTCTACATTCTTTTGGTATCGCCAAAATCCTTGGGTGTATGGGTGCTGGTGCTTCAGCACTATCCAATATGGATACGTTCATAGCTGAAATGATCAACGATTCATTTTAGATACTAGGGATGGCAGGCGTGGGATGCTTCTGGATTGTTTCACAAAGAGTTTTATTTACGGGATGCCACCTATCGGGATCTTATTCTATGTGTCAGGTGCAATATTTCTCTAGTGTCTTAGTTTTCAGGGGATTGTTGTCATGGAGAACTTTGTGTACTTTTTCGGGATCATTATGGAGTTTGTGACTTTCGTAAAGCTGAGGACCGAGCACCGAGATGCGTCTTGGACCTATACCATGAGTGTTATTTTGATGCGTGTGCCTCCTTCGTTATTAATATTGGTTATTTGTCGTCGTCTATCACAGTAATACTTGTTTGTCTGTTTGAAGGTCTTATATGGCTAATATTATAGCCGTGCTTGAACTATCACATCCGGACACACTTCCCCTGAGCTTTACCTTATTCAAGGAAGCAACATGGACTTTTTGCTATGGTTTTCTCAACTGAACTTGTGTATAGATTGGGCCTCCTGACCATGATGTGAAACTTGGATTTCAATTTTGGTTCCTGATTTGAACTTTCTGTACGTACTTTTATAAATATGTTTGTTAAACGTTTAAGTTCGCTCACAAGAGTACGAGCTTGTATGTAGGTTGGTATGTTTAAACCGAGTTGATTCTCGAGGAACAAACAATCAGAATTTTCAATGTTTGTTTAATCACAATGTCACACACAAACACGTATAATTGGGGTTTTTTGATTTTGATTTTATAAACTACGAATCGAAAAGCAAGAGAAATTATTGAAAACTAGTTAATTCTAATTAAACTAGATTAACTAAGAAAATAGGGTTTAAAAGCTAAATTAACCAAAACTATGAACTAGTGTTTTTAGAAATGAAAGAACAAGTAAAGATCATGAATGAAACTAATACTAAGATTACCATACATGAATGAACAAAACGAAATTAAAAGAAAAACGATTACGATCTAGAAAAGAAAGAATAATTTATCGAAAATCTAGAATTAACTAATAATAAATTAAAAACCAATGAAAAGTTTAGAGTACTTATTGTTATTTAAAAAGCAGTAGATCTCCAACTATTTTGGATAAAAGAAGTGGATCTCGGCCGAAGAACAAATCATGAATGAAATAAAGGAGATTAGAACTCGTGATCTTGGATCTTCAATCTTGATCTTGTATCTACATAACGGACGGAGGAAACGGGCTCTCTCTGTGTCTCTGGACCGTAAGATTATGTAAAACACCTCCCTTAATGAATTATAGAAGGGCAAATATAGGTTTCCAAAACATGGAGCAAAAGTTTCTTTAAAAATCACGAATCTGGGCCCATTAGCGGTAGCTTAGCGGTAAGGGCTATCGTTAACGCTACTGTTATCCTCTCACTGAAACTTTCTGTCCATTCCTAACGGTGGTACTAACGGTCAGGATACCGTTAATCTGACCATTAACATATTCTGGAGCCTCCTAACGGTAGAGCTAATGGTAAGGCTACCGTTAACTCCTCTCTGAATTTTTATGTCGCCACTTAGCAGTTAGTCTAATGGTAAGGGTTACCGTAAAGCCACCACTAACATCTTCTGGGAACCCTCTTTCTTTCTTCAATGGTTGAACTAGAGGTAATAGGACCGGTAAGGGCTTAGCGGTAGTTTAGCAGTAGGAGCTACCACTAACCATACCGCTAAGTAGGTATATTTTCTATTTCTTCGCCAAATCGCTCATTTTCGTCTCTCGGTTCTTCCAATGGTTTGCAAGCTTCATCTATTCAGTGCTGAGCTTCTTCATCTACTTAGCTGTATGGGGAAAATAGAGAATAATCAACCAATTGTACCAATTATGATCAGAACACGGTAAAATAAGCTGGAATACGAAAATATGCTAAATCTATCCAACTTATACCAAAACTAATAACAAGACTAACTAAAACATTAACCAAATATGTACAAAAATCAAGACAAATTCGTGTTAACCAACTACCCCACACTTTATTAGTTTGTTCATCCTCGAACAAAGGATAGTTCCAAAGAGTAACAAGCATGAAAATAAGCTCAAGCTAAGAGTCGTGCCATGCTACATAAATAATTTTGAAAATATAGATAACTGCAACGCATACTCAAATGCTAGACCCTTATTATATTTTCACTCCAAAAACAATGCATCCTCACAAAGGAAATATTGGTATGTATGCTCAAAAGAACTCAAGTATCTTTAAATGGGACGTATATACCTTCAAATCATCAAATACATGTACAATAAACAAGAACTGAAAATCAAAAACTTCCCCATTTCGTTTAAGTGTGTAACTAACAAAGAACCGAAAAAGATTGTTGTGGGTTGTAATGTAAGCTCTTTGGACGGGTATGGAATATATAAGTTGTGTGTCTAACTCACAATTTAACGTGATCAATAACTCACCAAAATATTCTAATCACGAAGCAATGTGCTTCACCTCATTCAAAAGAAACCTCACTTAACTCTCATAACGTAGCCTTTATACTTCGGCTATTACTCAACTCAAAATCCAAAACCGACTTCTGCATAAACCACTTGAACAATTCTAGAAGCATAATGTATGCTTCTCCTTTTGAACTAAACTCTTGCTTCTTAAACATTAAGCGTCATAAGAAACTTAAAAGTACTTAAATAACAGCCTTTATAAGCACATCCAACAACTCAAAAAGATTCACCATCCTCTTTATTATATTTTTATTTTTTTTGTTTTTACCGTAGAAAAGAAGAACCCCAATTTTTTTGTATTTAAAGCATCTGCAGTAAGATGGGTCTTTAATGCGTTAGAGGTAACCTTAGCGGTTGGGATCACCACTATCCCTACCACTAAGTAGTCTCTGAATGTCGCTAATTGTAGCCCTTAGCGATTGAAGCTACCGCTAAGCAACCATAAAATCTTTCTGTCTGCAGCTAGCGGTCGCCTTACCGATTGAAGCTACCGCTAAGCCACCGTTAATAGTCTCTATTTGTCGCTATCGGTAACGCTAGCAGTTGATCCTCGTTGTTAAGCCTAAACAGTACACTAACGGTATGATTAACGGTAGGAGCTTCTGCTAACCTACCATTAGATGTCCAAAATTGGCATTTTCTCCGATTTTTCTGCACATCAACACACGCATCAACGCACCACAACAATTATCTCAATTAAACAAAATATATACAGCAAATAAAAGAAAGAAAACCCAAAATAAAAACTAAAGGAAAAAGAATAAGAATACAAATGCTTGGGTTGCCTCCCAAGAAGCACATCTTTTAACGTCACTTGCTCGACGCGATTTCATGCGATCAATTTCCAGCTTGAGGTGGATCCAATAACTACACCACTTCATGAGTTTGATACTTCTTAATCAATTTTTTGTTGGGCTAAGGGGAAACGTACTTTAAATGATTAGGTAGTGGTTTCAACTTCACTTTCGGCTCGAGCTCAGGTGCGTTAGACATCTCGCACAGTTCAACACCAATATCTTTGAGGCCAGCTTCAATTTCATGAAAATAAATCCCAAGTAATTTAGATATTTCCTCCCCACATAAGAACCCTCGTCGACCTCGATGTCTGACTCGTCTAAAACATTTATGCTTTTCAGCTCATGTACGCAAGATGCAATAGGATCTAAAAACGAACACTCATTGTGCAATGAATGAAGAAGGGGTAATATGAATATCCTTAAGTGAAAATATAACCAACTCCTAAAAAACCGACATTCTCATCCTACCCTTATTCACAATTATCACTACATGAGAAGTAGACATAAACGGATGACCCACGAAAATAGTATGTACCTTGCTCTTAGTTGTCAACTCACCAACATCTAGAATCAAAAAATCAACCGGAATTACTAATTCACCAACTTGCACCAATACATCCTCAACAATACCCAAAGGGTGTCTGATCGATCGATTAGCCAATTAGAGTCACATGGTGGTTGACTTCATTATCAAATTGCTTATAGAGAGAATACGGCATCAAATTAATTCTGGCGCTGAGATCAAGCATTCCTCGTGCTGTCTGCCCATTCTTGAGCGTAATAGAGATGCAAAAACTCCCGGGATCTTTTTTTTTTTTGGAGGAACGGCTTCTTGAAATTCACACTAGCCTCTTTTGTCATTTCCACTCGCTTGTTCACCGCCAAATGCCTATATCTTGATGCAAGTTCTTTTAAACACTTCACATATGTTGGAATTGTCTTGATCACATCCAAGAGAGGAAGGTTGATATTTACATTCTTCAGCAAATTATAAAGCTCCATGAACTTTTTATTTTCTTTGGCTGGACGTAGGCGACTGGGAAAAGGAACTGCACCGCGAATCGTGGATGATAACTACTCTGGCTGCGACTTCGAGGACCCATTTGTTGGCATTGGAGTATGGCCTTTGTTCGAAATTGTCCCCTTAATGGATCCCGGGACATAATGATTTGGTGACTTATGCATCTGGAACACTGGTTTGGTTTTGCTTTCTTTTGGTGGAACCAGCGTCGGAATTATGGCCACCTCTTCTTGATCTTCCTCTTGCTTGACTACACCATTTTCAACCTTCTTCCCACTTCGAAGGATATGAATAGCTAAGGCCTTCTTTGGTTGACTCAGAAACTTGTACTTCTCTTTTAACAATCTTGCCATGGAAGCTGCCTCTGACCCATCATCATCTCTATATTCTTCATAGTCTTAGAATGGTCATCCACCGTCACAGTAAGGTCATTTAACTGTACAGCCTACTACGTAAGTCTGTCTCAGTTATGAATGGTCTCATCCATTTGATTATGCTGCCACACCAATAATTGATCGTCAGTTTGCACTGGAGTTGGTGCTTACCCCTTCGTTGGATATTTGCTAGGTGGGGGTGCGCGTAGGTACTGTGGGTCAATTTACGGAGACATCTGCACATGATTTGGGCTCACAGGACCATACTTGAAATTCGGGTGATCACGCCACCATGGATTGTACATGTTCGAGTAAGGATTATTTGAGTAAGGATTATAGTCCTTTGTAAATTTTTGCCCGGAAGTAGGAGGTTGGCTTTGATAATTCTGAATGGTGTTAACGTTCTCTTGTGGCTCCTTGTCAAACGTCACCTAGCATACATTCGCCAAACACCCTGGTCCTCCGCAGCGACCACATACTTCATTTGCCTTTTTCGAAGACGCTAGCTCAGCCTTCAGGGTTGCCATCTCTTTGGCCATTTCTTCAAACCTCTTGTCATCTTCCTTTTGCGTTACAGAAACTTCATTGGCTTTTAACTTTCGGGGTCGATAATTTGTTTGCCTGGATTTCTCGCTCATCCTTTCTAGCAACCTCTTAGCATCTGAAGCAGTCAAATCCCCAAAATCACCTCCGGACGCAGTCTTAACTTAACTCTTGTATAACTGTGATAATACTTCATAAAAATAATTATTCACCATAGCAAGGGTATTTTTGTGATGTGGGCATGCTTCCAAAAGTGCCTTAAAGCGCTCCAATGCTTCGTGAAATAACTCTCCATCTTGCTGATCAAAGTTAGCGATTTGCCTCCTAAGCCACCCAATCGTCTGGGCTGAATAATATTGGTTCACAAATTTCTCATAAATCATATCCCAGTCTATCAGTGATCTCGGCTCTAGAGAGAGAATCCAAGACTTAACATTATCTTTCAGGCTGCTCGGGAAACATATCATTTGTAACTCATCATGATGAAGCCCCATGGTCGGAAGTCTACTAACTTTAACATAAACTCCAGCATAGCGACAACGAGTCTTCATGAGCATTACCATGGAAAGTCGGAAGTTGGTTAACTTGGTGTGGTTTTAACTCAAAATCTCTGGCAGTCTGTCCCAACACAATAGCTAAATTTTAAGGTCTAACCTGTGAGTATTCCAAATCTCGCTACCGAGGCTCTCGTGTGCGTCGCAGATCTCTATCTATGTTATGAGGCCTCTCATCCTAATCATCTCGTTCATAATCGTGCTTGTGGTTTTCAAACCATTCATCCACACATCTATATCTGGGGGAGGATCTTTCAGAATTTGTATCACGTTCGTCACTACGATCATCCCCCTGGCTGTCTCTGTCATCCCTGCCACTGTTTTCCAAGCTTCGTTGACGGTTTGCCCAATATGCTCTAGGATGTACTGGACCCCTGAAATGAAGTAGCTCACTAATTTCCCCTATCGCGATGCCGGTATGCTCTCGGTCGCGCACCACCGGTGTTCTCAGAATGAATAGAATTTTCATGTCTCGACATTGTTTCTGGAAACTCATCGTGTACTATATTGTTGGAAGGAGTATTATCAAAATGGAAGTAGGCTCGGGCCTTGCTCGGTTAGGACGATGGATGTTGTCAACTATCGGCGCAAGCTTTGGATTAAGTGATCGTCGACCCTGCATGCAATCAACAATAAATCAAGCACACCGAATGGCAAAACTTGACCCAAGTTCAGTTATACAAATAGAAGAATAAACAAAAAGTAATGCGAACAAACATTTTCAAAACCTTTGCTTTGTTCTCCGACAACAACCCCGAAATTTTGATTCGAACTTTCCATACCTACTTTTATAAATATGTTTGTCAAACGTTTAAGTTCTCTTATAGGTTGGTAAGTTTGAACCGAGTCGATTCTCGAGGAACATATAATCGAAATCTTCAATGTTTGTTTAATCATAATGTCACACACGAACAAGTATAATTGAGGATTTTTTATTTTGATTTTAAAACTACGAATCGAAAAGCAAGAGCAGTTATCGAAAACTAATTAATTCAAATTAAACTAGATTAACTAAGAAATAGTGTTTAAAAACTAAAATAACTAAAACTATGTACTATGGCTTTTAGAAATGAAAGAAAAAGTAAATATCATGAACGATACTAATACTTAAATTACCCAGCATGAATGAACGAAACGAAAATGATTACGATCTATATTAACTATAAAATCTAAAGTACCAAGCATCAAATAGTTGAAGATCCGGAAAAGAAAGAACAATTTATCTAAAATCTTGAATTAACTAACAATAATCTAGAAAGTAATAAAATGTTTAGAGTACTTATTATTATCTAAAAAGCAGTAGATCTCCAGCTATTCCGGAGAAAAGAAGTGGATCTCGACCGAAGAACAAATCACGAACGAGAAACCCTTGTGCTTATCCTTATTTATATGATGAAAATATCATAGACTCGATATAGTCAAGCTTTGCTCGTATTACTCTTTCTCAAATCACTACTACAAAACAGGTTTTTCACGTCGGCTGATTAACGTCGGTTTTTGAATAACTGACGTAAAATATTTTTCACGTCGATTTCTAAATAAACCGACGTGATATGTGATATTATTACGTCGGTTTTTTTAAAAACGACGTGATAAATAAGTCTTCACGTCGGTTTCTAAATAACCGACGTAATAAATTTTATTAAAAAAATATTAAATACAATAAGTAATAAACCCGGCCCCGTCACTTCTTTGTTTAGCATTAATTCGCTCTGTGATTTCCTTCTCTCTCTCTCTCTCTGAAACCATGGCGACCTCCATTATCCCCCACCTCCTTCTCTTCCTCTTAGCCACCACTGCCTCTGCCCACCCCTGTAAAACCCTCTTCTACTTCTCCACCGCCACCACCTACCTATTACCCCTAAAATTCCCTCCACCGTAACCCTAACCCCAATTCCATCTTCGACAACCCAAACCCCAACCCAAACCCTCGACCCTTGCTTGCCACTGCTACCAGTTAGTAGAGGAAAGTCGAGGACTTTATAAATATTATTTTTGACGCTTCAACGACGAGCGGTCAAATTTTGTGGATTATGATATTGTGATTGGTTAAATAAGTGGAACGAGGGTGGAAACGGAACTAGGACTTGGAGCTTAATTGATTTGTCTAGTCATTTAAATTCTTTAGTTATTTATTTTGTTCTCTTAGATTAGTTTACAATTCTCACCCCATTGTTTGTTATTTTATCCGAATACAAATAATCACAAATTAATCCACACTCCTCGTGCGATCGACCCTTGCTTGCCACTGATATTAGTTAGTAGAGGAAAGTCGAGGACTTTATAAATATTATTTTTGACGCTTCAACGACGAGCGGTCAAATTTTGGCGCCGTTGCCGGGGAGTGACGCGTTTAAATTGTGATTTGACGTATTTTAGTATTTTTAATTTTAATTTTAGTTTTTGTTTTTATTTATTTCCATTAATATTCTTTTTAGATCTCGTGACTATGGCAGAAGGTAGAGAATGCACGTAAAAAGAGCTAGCAAATCCGGATCTTCCGCATCAACAACTATGCATCACGTTTCCAACCTTGGAGGATGCTAATTTCGAAATAAGATCCGGATTAAACTATCATTTGCTGGAATTCCATGGATTGGATGGCGAAGACCCATACAAGCATTTGAAGGAATTTCATGTCATATGCACGAGCATGAAGCCCGCCGGAGTAACTGTCGAACAAATTAAATTGCGAGCATTTCCATTTTCCTTGTAGGGTCTAGCCAAGGATTGGCTTTATTATTTGCCTCCTGGATCCATCACCATGTGGATGGCGTTAGAGAGGGTATTTTTGCAGAGATATTTTCCCGCTTCACGAGTGGCGAGCTTGCGTAAAGATATTTGTGCAGCAAGACAAGCGCAAGGAGAGACATTGCATGAGTATTGGGAGCGTTTCAAGAGAATCGTCGCTAGTTGCCCTCAGCATCAAATGGGCGAGGAGTTATTAATACAATACTTTTATGAAGGTCTCTGTCTCACTGATAGAAACATGATCGATGCGGCAAGCGGAGGCTCACTCATGGATAGGACACCGACGGTGGCAAGGGAGTTGATCTCGAACATGGCGGCCAATTCTCAGCAATTCAGCTACCGTGATAATTCATTGCGGTCGGTAAATGAAGTAGACACTGGTTCGTTGCAAGCTCAGTTGGATGAGTTGAGGTCCACTATCGCTAAGAGGGATACGATTTGACCATGTAGATTGTGCCACACATTCGATCATGTCACCGATGATTGCCTAACACTACGAACCAATCTCAAATTAGGAGCCTATGGAGTGAAGCCTAGAGGATGGCAAGAGAGGAACGACGATCCATACGAGCCAAGGTGGGGGGACCCTCCAAATTTTCAAAGGGGACAAATTTTTTTTGAGACAATATGATAACCATCCCCAAGCACAAGAACTGTCCCCAGCCCTCATAGAGATGATGGAGGCCATGATGATGAACACCAAGAGGCTCGAGGCTCAATTGAGTTAAATCGCGGATCACATAAGCCAAATAGATAAATAATTATCTTCTCAAACTGAGGAACGCATGGAGAATGTGAATGCCATCATGCTGTAAGATATGGGAAAAATCAATGATGCGAAGGACCCGACATTTGAATTGGAGGATGAATACGAGCTGGAGGAAGAAGAAACGAGGCGGACACGTGTTGATCATGATCTGCTTGCATTTAAAAATGATGTTCCTTATTCTATCGTTTCTCCTAGCAAGGTCAACGCCGAACCAAAGCCAGTGCCACCATGGACCGTGTGTCAAGTGATGAAGGATGAAGAAGAGACTTGCGTGCGAGATGATGTTTTTGAGAAGGAGGAGACCAATGATCTTCCGTATGTGGTGATAGACGAGACCATCTTAGAAATATTCTATGAGAAGCCACCACAAAGTTGTAAGGATCCGGTTAAGCATCCAACGTCGAAACGGATGCGAATTATGCAGGATGAGGTCTTTGGTACTCCATGCACTTTGAGACCTCCACCAAAACCCCCATGGAGTTGAGGGGTACCATATAGAGCCGATGACGCTAAGATAAGGCGCTTGTTGGGAGGCAACCCAATGTTGACATTATTTTCGTTTTTATTTTGCAGTTCATGGGAGAAAAAGCTTGGTTGATTTGGATGATTGGGCATATTTTCGAAAAAGATCCTCTGGAACCGAGAACCCCCTCTACATTTACCCCGGTGATTTATTTTCCCTACTCTTCCCTAATCATATTTGTGATGTGCTTGTTCTTGTTTTATGTTCGCTTGAGGACAAGCTAAAGTCTAAGTTTGGGGGAGTGGGTTATTATTGAGGATATTGTGCTAAAAATTGATAAAATCTTGAAATTTTTGTGATAAATCTTGAAATTTTTGTGATAAATCCCGGGGGATTGAAAAGAAAATAGTTAAAAGTACTTGCTTTAATTTCTTTGATGAATTATGTTTCGGTTAAATTTTTAGTCATCATTTGGTTTAGAGGTCAAGGGTACGCACGTTAGTACTTTTGTGATTCATATGTGGGGTGTTAATTATAGATTATTGCATTGTTGATGTGTATTTGTGGTTGCCGTACTCAATATGAGTTGTGTGGGGCCTTGAAGTTGGTGGTTGTGTGATAATATCTCGTTAGTCGAAACAGAAGTCAATTAAAGTCCGGTTGGGGTATACCGGCATGGAGTAAGTAGAATATGGAAAAATCAAAAAAGAATTGAGGTGCCAAAACAGCTGCATATCCGTGTACCAAGTGCAATTCACTTACAAAGTTTAAGGGCAAAAATCAAACGAAGATGCTAGTAGCTCAACAAATTCATGCACGTATTCAAGTGGCGCATCATACAATCAAAATCCCAAGGAAGAGGAGGCGAACTAAACAAATCAAATACCTAATCAAGACGATCCTCCTATCCAGCGCTGAATCATTATCAAGTCAAGTCAAGAATGGTAGTGCGGAGCTGTGGGCCTCAATTAAAAAAAATAAAAATAAAAATAAATAAATAAATTGGAGGTACGAGATATTGAATTACAACCAACAATGGATAGAGTTGAACCATCGATTAGCGAGGGGGCACTATAGTACATTGAGGTTGCGTATATGAAAAAGGGTTGCCTAACTGCTGGGGTCACTTGAGTCAATACATGAAACGCATGCGATTTCTAGAAATATAATGGTGTCTAGAGTTCGGATGAGTTCATTTGATCAATTTGAGTGACTTACTTATATTATATTTTGTCATACGCTTTAATTCTATATGTTGCTTGAGGACAAGCAAGGTTTAAGTTTGGGGGATTTGATAAGCGAGAAATTATACGGTAATTAATGGTTTAATCCCTATGTTTATATGTGCTTAATATTCTCATATATGTTTATTTCTCGCGTATTTACTATTACGAATGGAGGAGCACCAATTGTATATTTCTTCTCTATTTTGCAGTATTTGGTGCTATGATAAGTGAATGAGGTTTTACAAGAAACTTGAGAGTCAAGGATCAACCAAGCGACGAGAGGACACCGGCGAAACAAGGAGGTAGCGTCGATGGCTCGTATCGATGCTGAGGATGGCTCGCGTCAGTCGACGCGATGTGCGCTGTTGCGCTGGCTGTGCGCGCGTCAGTCGACGCCATGTCGACGGGAAGCTGCTAAAGCTTCAATAGAAGGTCCGTCAGTCGAGCAATGTCGACGCTCACTTCTGAAGCGTGGATTGAAAGGGCGTCAGTGGACGCCCATGCAGGACGACGCGGGCGGGTGATGCGCGTCGACGCTCCGTCGACGCCGACTCGGCCGAGTTATTTTAGGAAGAATCTTGGGCGGCAAGAAATAGGAATTCTATATAAACTCGACCCAAACTTGTCAAAAACAGACTTTGACACAATCCTAGGGTTCCAAGGCTTGAAGAGGGGATCCTAAATCACCCAATAAACAAGAGCTTGAAGATCCAAGACCAACAATCCAAGATCTAAGCTTTCTTATCTCTTCCCTATCTTAGAACAATGTTTTATTTCTTTATTTTCCTGTTATTCTATGAACTCCATGAGTGAGTAGATTATTTTATCTAGTCCTAGGGATGTTGAAACCCTCGTGAAACTACGTTTAATTGATTTATGCAATATTGTCTTTTGTTCTTCTTATGCGGTTGGTTGTGTTATCTTGTTTACATATCATGATTGCTTATTTCATGACATGATTGTTGAATTCTTGATTTGGATTGGCCACCTAGATTAGGGATTTGATTATCAATTGCTAGAAAGAGAACTGCTTCCCGTGTAATTGTCGTAGTTTCAATTTCTCTGAAGCAACTAATGGTCTCGTATCATTAGGGGTAACACAACATAAGTTGAATAAACCGAGCTTATGATTTTATTGATTAGATTAACCTATTTGCATGTTTCTTAATGCTGTTGTTGGGTTGAATCTAGAGATCTTATTCTAGGTTATTCAATAATTAGAATCAATTAAAGAGCTTATTTTAATTGAGTAAACGGTAAGGGCAAATGCGAGTAGCAGAGCTTATTGTTACTTAAGGTTTCTAGTCGCATTTGATGAATGGATTATGATATTGTGATTGGTTAAATAAGTGGAACGAGGGTGGAAATGGAACTAGGACTGGGAGCTTAATTGATTTGTCTCGTCATTTAAATTCTTTAGTTATTTATTTTGTTCTCTTAGATTAGTTTACAATTCTCACCCCATTTGTTTGTTATTTTATTCGAATACGAATAATCACAAATTAATCCACACTCCTCGTGGGATTGACCCTTGCTTGCCACTACTACTAGTTAGTAGAGGAAAGTCGAGGACTTTATAAATATTATTTTTGACGCTTCAACGATGAGCGGTCAAATTTTGTGGATTATGATATTGTGATTGGTTAAATAAGTGGAACGAGGGTGGAAATGGAACTAGGACTTGGAGCTTAATTGATTTGTCTCGTCATTTAAATTCTTTATTTATTTATTCTTTTCTCTTAGATTAGTTTACAATTCTCACCCCATTTGTTTGTTATTTTATTCGAATACGAATAATCACAAATTAATCCACACTCCTCGTGGGATCGACCCTTCCTTCCCACTGTTACTAGTTAGTAGAGGAAACTTTATAAATATTATTTTTGACGCTTCAACGACGAGCGGTCAAGGTGTTTTCCAGGAAAGAAGAAAGGAATGCACGAAAAATGACATACCCCTCTCAACCTTGGGGCTGAGATATTTATAGTATTCCCCAGTGGGGACCCCAGCCGGGATCTCAGGAGCACATGCCGCGAATCAAGGGCCGTTGTGTAACAAATTCTGACAAGTGGTTCCACTTTTCTCCTCTTGGGAGCTTAGGGAGCCAGGTCTTCCTTGGTCCTGCTCTTTCTTCCAATTTTATCTCTTAGCTCAGAATATCAGCTCTGACTTAGTCCTGTTCTCTAAGCACGTTCCACTTATTCCCCCGAGGGAGGTCTGGAGGCCAGACCTGTCTTAGGCTGACCCTCTGGAGGTTATTTCATAAGGGATTCATCTTGAATCAAGCTCACCTTGATTTTCTCGAGGAGTAAGGTTAGACCTTCCAAGGATGAACTGGCTAAAAACCGCTGGCCATCCTAATTCAGATCTGGCTAAGCTTCCTGGTTTTCCTTCAAGTGACGCTGGATCAGGTCTACCCCAAACAAGGTCTAACTATTTATGCCGCATCAACTCCTCCCCCTGAAATAGTTGGGGTAGAGCTTTAAAATTCCATGGCTTCTTAGGATCAAAAGTGATCCCACTCATTCTTTATTGTTTCTTGTACCAGTACGAATCCCAAGGAATCTGCCTGGCAACCAGGCCTAATCATTGCCATTTAGTGGTGTCGGCCCACATTCCCAGACGGTTACTACTCCAACACGTCTCCCAAGTACTGACAAGTCGTCGGTTCATGACTTGCCCTAGGACAGTTAGCGTTCCAGCTCACCACCTAGGGTACTATTCATCTCCCCACATTAAATGCGGGGATCCCATCGAATCCCGCTTTTCTTGATTTTTGCATTTTGAATTTATCCATTTGCCTTTTATTCCCGCTGGCCTCTTCTCATTTCTTACTTTTAATATTTTCCCTTTGCAAAAATCCTCGACCACCTTTGTAAACCAGGTACTTTCTTTGTTCCCTTATACAGCCTTTAATTTATGTCAGCCTCTCTTCCCCTTTCTGGTTCCATGGCGGAGGACTCGTCGGAGGCCACGGCGAATTCTACCTCCACCGTAAATATATCATTCCCAGAATTGCCCCCAGCGACTCTTCCAGAGGAGCCTCCGCTAGCTCTGTCTTGTCTCCCTCATGATAATACGCCTTCCATAGTGAGAATCAGACTCTTAGGGATATACGCGCCACCTTCCGTATTTCCGAAGACTTTATTTTTACTAATTCGGCTCCTGATGAGAGGGCCTCGTCACCACCTCCCCATTATTTAACTTTCTTTGTGGACCAATTCCACGCTTGCCTTAGCATACCCATTCATCCTTTTATCTTGGCCGTTTCAAGGATGTACAAAATTCCGGTACATCAGTTTTTGCCTAACGCTTTCTGAGTTATGGCTGACTTTCACTTAGCAGCACAATATTCTAGGATTACTCCCATAGCTCAACTTTTCTACTCCCTATTCTAGGCTAAGAGTTCTTCTGGCTTTTTCTATCTTTCTGCCAGATCTGACGTCCACTTCCTGACCGGTATTCCCACTTCTCATAAGGCTTGGAAGAAGTTCTTTTTCGTCCAATGCTCAGGAAATTGGGGCTTCTCTACTACTTCCATCAGCATCCTGCCCCCACAAGCACATTTACCTCGTGTTAACAAGTCGCCACATCTGGCCAAGAAAATTTCCACCCTTAACCAGAACACTCTTAACCTAACTAAAGTCCTCAAATATGAACTTTTGAACTTCTTTAACACCCAACAAGAGAACGGGCCTCTGCCTTCTCACATTGGTATATTTCCGAGCTGCCCACATTTTCTTCTGCTGCTATTACTATCGTTATCACTTATTATCTCATATCCCGCTCTTCTTGTTTTCCTACTTTCAGTAGAAATGATGCAGGCACGGATGGCCGTGAGGCAAAAGAAGGTAGCTGATGGAGGCCAAAAGAGCCCCTTGGGTGAAGCCGCCGGAGCTTCCACTTCTCCTCCCACAGAAATGATTGTTTTGTCGACCCGTCCTGGTGGCCAGCTCGTGACAGAAACCGGGGTACCCCGAGCTGAGCCGGCACTCCCAGGGGTGATGAGGGAGACCCCAGAGCAGGTGAGGAGTACTGCGCCCGAGCTTGCAGCTCAGGTCTCAACAGACCTGCCGGTGGTGGAGTCCGAGGATGAACGTCCATTTCAAACCCGGAAACGGAGGCATACCGAGACTAGATCTGCCCCTGAGGCAGGCTCACAAGTACCTCCTCACCCCAATAAATCCCTTTTCCACAGGTCCGTCCTGAATTGTCCTGGGGAAGTGGCGACGCAGTTCATGATGGGGCTAGCCCCGGTTGTTGACTGCCAGTTCGTGGATAAGATGTCCGATCCTAAGTTGATCGAGTATTATAGCCTAGCAAAGGAACAGGTAAAAATTTCTTCATTTCTACTATCCTTAGTCTCTCCGAACCTTTTGCTCATCCCTCTCGTGTATCAGGCTGTGGTGGGAAGAGCATCCCTATTAGCTCGGGCTCGAGGTTCCATGCTACAGGCCGATTTGGCGAAGGAGCATGAAGCTTTGAAAGAGAAGGCAAAGAGGCTGGTCTCTCGGGTCCAAGAAAGTCATGCAACCGCTCAGGATGCAAAAGTCAAGCTGCAGGCTACTGAAGCGGAGGTAGAGCTGTTGAAAGCGGAGCTGGAGTCAGCACAATTAGAGCTTCGTGAGTCCAAGGAGTCAAAGGACAAGCAACGTGCTCTAGCAGTTCTTCGGGAGCAAGAACTCAAAGATAAGGTTCAGCGAGCTCGGGCCGAAGGAGAGGTAGACGGAGAGAGAAGAGGTCGCACTGAGGGGCGAGCAGAAGGCCGTCTTGAATTTCTCAACTCAGAAAAGGGACTGCGCCTGATCTAGCTAACTCGGGAGACCACCCGTCGAGCTTTCCTGGGATCAATCGAGCTGTACGACATCTTAGTCCAGGAGGCCGAGGTGTATTACCATCTGGGTCTAGATGCTCAGGCTAAGTAGTTAAGCAAAAATCCTTCCGCTCCTTTTGACCATTTTGTCCCCCTTAAAACCCCTCCTGAACCTACAAGCTTCTGCCATGCTGCCGAAGATGACCGTCTACATCAGTTAGATGCTGCGGCGTTTGCTGATCATGTGCGCCAAGTTTTTTGCTCTTCTTCCTCAAGCTCTCCCCCCCCCCAGACCAGGCGTTGGCCATAGTTGTGGCAAAGGCTGCAAATTCCCCAACTTTCACCAATCTGGGGGAGTTACAAGGTGCTGCACAATTCGAGAAGGACTTTGGGGAGGTTTCCCGAGCTAAGGATCCGGTTGAGGAAGAGCTGACAGTGGCGGACTATGGGGCTTAGTTCAGGGTGCTTAGCGATTTCGGCTCTTGTAATTTTACCTGCTTATTTCAATGACAGATTTGTAGGTTTGCCTGCGTGGCTGATCTGTCTTGTTTATCTCCCGAGTTGTACTGAGCAATTTCTGTTTTATAATCATGAAACTTTTTTCTCGTAGTGACCTTTGATATCCTAGGGTTTCCTCATTTCCCGGAAACCCTAGTACTTTCTTATGATTTATCACGTGCCTCTCTTTGCTTTAAATATGTGCATGTATTCTTTATTCTTCTTCAATTATCTGAAATGGTTTCTTCTCCTCTTCTCGAAGAACTTGATATAGTGAAGCAGAAAAATATTTCCTTGGTCGTCGAAAAATTCAAGCTTTCTGACAAACTGACCATGCTCAGGAAAAGATTGGCTACCTCTACCATCTTCTGGAGGGGAAAAGACAGAAGAAGCGCCACTATAAGAGGGAGTGGGCTGAGCTCCGCCAAGTAAATCACCAGTTGCAGGAGGAGAAAGCCAATTTAACAGAGTCGGTGCATCGCTTGACCATCGCCGCCGGCGAGGCACATGCTCTTTCCGAGCGAGCTGACGAATACCGTCATCGTTACCACGAGACTAAGCGTGAGCTATGGCGTGTTCGCCGAGCTCTGGCTTCGGATCGAAGAACCTCTCATGGATGAACACTCTTGTATTCATTTTTCCTTTTATTTCCTGCATTTATAATTAAATTTGCCCACCTTCGTAGAAGGTGTGTACAATCCATTTTGTATTGCCAGAAAAAGATGAATGAGAATGCCTTTTTTCCAGAAGGATTTTAGTTTGATTTTTGCTCCTCAATTTGAGAATTAAGGTTTTCAGTGTTAACCAATCCTGGTTTTTAAACTTAGAAATTTAAATCAAACCTTTTCATCTCTGCTTTAAACCACTCCTGGCTCCGTTTGATAGCCAGGTCAGGCGCTTTTATGGGTATCCACCTTGGTTAATCCCAACTTCATCTGTCAAGTTCAAAAATGTCGGGGCCTCCGCCCTTAGCCAATCCGGGCTTAAACTAACAATCACGTCAGGCAAATGGGGCATCCGTCCTTAGCAAATTTAGGCTTAATCTGACGATTAAGTCAGGTAAATGGGTCATCCGCCCTTAGCCAATCCTGGCTTATACTGACAATCAGGTTAGGAAATTGGGGCATCCGCCCTTAGCCAATCCTGGCTTATACTGACAATCAAGTCAGGCAAATGGGGCATCCGCCCTTAGCCAATTCTGGCTTCTATGAGGACTTGTTTTAATTTGGCAGACAAGAATAAACCTGCATTATCATTAATAAAATAATGTAAGATTACATTTACACGTAAAACTTCCGTAAATTTGCGATGTTCCACACGCGAGGAATTTCAACCCCATCCAGTTCTTCCATCTTATAAGCTCCACTTTCTAAGACTTGGGTGACCCGGAGTGGTCCTTGCCACGTAGCATCCATCTTTCCCTTGGCTTTTCCCAGGTCAGCCCTTCTAAGGACCAGGTCTCCCACCTGGAATTGCCTCTTCCGGACTGTTTTATTATAAGTTGCTTGGATTCGCCCCCGCACATGTTCCATCCTCACCATTGCCTGATCTCTTTTCTCCTCGATTAAATCCAATGCATCCTGCACCAATGCTTCGTTCTAAATTTCATGAAAGTTTTGCACTCGGTGAGTTGCAAGGCTGATCTCTGCGGGAATGACGACATACATGCCATAAACCAAGCTGAAAGGGGTTTCACCCGTTCTCTCTTTGGGATTGGTGCAATAAGCCCAGAGTATTGCACTTATCTCGTCCACCCACTTGCCTCCAGATTTCTCTAAGCGTGACTTAAGCCCCTGAACAAGGATGCGATTAGTCACCTCTACCTGTCCATTTTCTTGTGGGTGGTAAACAGATGTGAAATGTTGCTGGATTTTCATTTTGGCGCACCAAGCTTTAATCTTAGCTCCCATAAATTGAGTACCATTATCTGATATCATTATCCTTGGAACACCAAATCGGCAAACAATATTTTTCAAAATGAAGCCCATTACTGCCTCTTCCGTGATTTCTTCCAGGGCTTTCGCCTCAACCCATTTGCTAAAGTAGTCGATGGCCACGATCAGAAACCTTTTTTGGGATGGAGCAATTAGGAATGGACCACCCAGGTCAATCCCCCACTTTGCAAAGGGGCAGGGAGAGCTCATTGTCATGAGCTCTTCCACTGGCTGATGAGTCAAGGGGGATATCTTCTGAAATTTTTCGCACTTTCTGACAAAGTCCTCGGCCTCTTTACTCAGCGATGGCCAGAAGTAGCCATCTCTTAATATTTTACTAGCCAGGGCCCTTGCCCCCATGTGGTTGTTACAACACCCTTTATGGATTTCTCGGAGGATATGGGCGCCTTCTTCTAAGCTCAGACATCGCAACAGAGGTCGTCCAAACCCCCGTCAAAATAATGTTCCCTAGATTAGACAAAATCGGGCAAACCTGACTCTTACTTTCACTCCTTCTCTTTTATCCTCTGGCAGCTCTCCTTTCTCCAGGTATGCCTTAATAGGAGAACGCAAGTCTTCCTTCTCATATACTGAACACACCTGGTCTAAGCCAAATTCGTTATCTGCCATCAACAAAGTAATTGTCCTTTCCTAACAATCCACGGCCGAGCTCGCTACCTTCACTAGATAATCTGCTCTTTCATTCTCTTCTCTAGGGATTTGAAGGACCGTTAGAGCTTTCATATCCTTGGCCACCTTCCTAAACTGAGATAGGTACTTCTGCATACTCTCTTCCTTGGTCTCGAAATCCCCACTTACTTGCTTGCAGACAAGCTGGGAATCCACCTTGGCCACACCTGCTCTGCTCCTAAGTCTCTTGCCATATGGACTCCTCTCAGTAAAGCTTCGTACTCTGCCGCATTATTGGACAAAGCGTTGTTCAGGTGTACTGCGTACTTCGTGGCTACACCTGTCAGGTCAATTAGAAATATTCCTGCCCCGCAGCCCTGATTTCCGACTGAACCATCAATGAAAATTGTCCATTCCTGCTTGTCATCAAGGGAGCTGGCCATTTCCTGCATGAAATCAGCCAATGCCTGGGCCTTGATAGTTGTTCTGGTTTCAAATGTAATATCGAACTTGCTGAGCTCGATTATCCATTTGACCAGCCTCCCTGACGCTTCTGGTTTATCCATTATGACCTTCAACGGTAGATTGGTCCGCACTACTATGCTGTGTGAGAGGAAGTATGGGCGTAGCTTGCGAGCTGTGCCGACCAGAGCCAACATAGCTCGTTCCACTTCTACATATCGCACCTCTGCCTCATGCAAGACCTTGCTCTAATAGCAGACCGGCCTCTACACCTGGCCTTCTTCTCTAAGCAGGATAGAGCTGACTGCCTGCTGCCCAACGGATAAGTATAGTATTAGAGGCTCTCCTTGGATATGCTTTGTGAGCAAGGTCATGTTAGCTAGATGTTCTTTCAGCATTCGAAAACGCATCTTCGCATTCATTGCTCCACTGAAATCTGGCCTTCTTATGCAGGGCTTGAAAAAATGGCAAGCTCTTCTCAGCGGAGCGTGAAACAAATTGACTCAAGGCATTGATTCGACCTGCCAAGCACTACATTTCTCTGAAGTTTCTTGGCGCTTGCATATCCATAATAGCTCTAACTTTCTCAGGGTTAGCTTCAATACCCTTCTCTGTTACCATGTACCCTAGAAATTTGCCAGCTCTGACCCCAAATGTGCACTTCTTGGGGTTGAGCTTCATTTTGTATCTCCTTAGGTTATCAAAGGTTTCTCCCAGATCATCCACGTGTGAGGTCGCCCTAATGCTTTTGACTAACATGTCATCCACATACACCTCCATGTTTCTTCCCAGCTGTTCCTTGAACATTTTATCCACCAGTCTCTGATACGTGGCCCCTGCGATTATGAGCCCAAATGGCATGACCACGTAACAGTATGTTCCCTTCGGGGTTATGAAGCTAACCCTCTTCCAGTCCTCCTTCGCGAGCCTAATCTTTTGATAACCTTGTGAAGCATCCATCATGTTTAACAGCTCACAACCCGATGTGGAATTAACTAACTGGTCTATTCTCGGGAGAGGGTAATGGTCCTTGGGGCAAGCATGTCTGAGATCACGAAAATCTATACACATGCGCCAGTCATCTTGGGTTTTAGGGACCAATACCACGTTCGAAATCCACTCGGGAAATTGTATTTCCTGGATATGCTTGGATTTCAACAACTTCTCCACTTAAGCTTCAATAATGGCCTCCTTGTCTGGCCCGAAATTTCGTTTCTTCTGCTTGACTGGTTTTATCGCAGGGCTAATGTTGAGGTGATGCTCAGCCACCTCTGGATCAATCCCAACCAAGTCTTGGGGAGACCAGGCAAATATGTCTTCACTTTCGCGTAATAATGCCAAGAGACCTATCAAAACCTCAGGACCGAGGGTTGTCCCAACGCGGAGGACCCGACTTTCGTCCCCCGGGACTACCTCTACCACTATCAATCCTTTATTTCTCTGAGCTAGACCTGGCCTAGGATGCTCCGTCCGAGCCCTCTTGCTCTGTCGCTCTTCCTTGTTGCGTCTGATACACTCAACATATGTCTGCCTGGACGCGTACTGATCACCTCTGACTACACCCGTTCCATCCTCTGCCGGAAACTTCATCTTCATATGATATAGAAAAATCACTGCCTGAAACTGGCTCAAAGATGGTCGTCCCAGCATGACGGTATATGAAGATGGCGCATCAACTACCAGAAATCGCACTATTTTGGTCACTCTATACGGTTCCTCACCTAGCGTTACCAAGAGCCTGACCGCTCCTAGAGGTTTCAGGGCTCCCCCCGCGAACCCTACTAAGGAGGTTTTCACCTCTTCCAACTCTACGTCTAACTTTAGTTGCTGAAAACAATCATAGAACAGGATATCAGCAGAGCTTCCTATATCCACAAACACCCACTTCACATTATAATTGGCATTAGTAGCCGTTATAACTAGGGCGTCCATATGAGGGGCCAGGATGCCATCGCCATCCTCTGAGCCAAAGCAAATATCTAGAGTGGAAGCCATCTGCCCGACCTCTCGTGATTTCTGGACCAAATCCCTTGCGTCCTGGACATAGCTGTGCTGTGTCCGTTTGGAGTGCTCATCCCACTAGCCACTAATAATCATCTTGATCTCAGCCCGTATGACCTGGGCCTGGTCATTCCATCTTCCTTTATTGCGCCCCCTATCCTGATCACGATTACTTTGCTGGGGTCGGTCATGACTGCCATGACCAGACCTGGCCTCTTCCCTTCTCATTCGTACATACTCTTTAAGGTGCCCCGCTTGCACCATCCTCTTTAGTTCGTCTTTGAGATGAGTACACTGGTCCGTATCGTGCCAGTACTCATTGTGATACCAACAAAATCTGTCAGACCTCTCTTTTCTAGGCTTCTGTAAGTAAGTATTAGTCCACTTAAGGTCTGGGTTCCCCTCTATCGCTTGAAAGATCTCCCCCTGAGGGGTCACTAGAGGTGTGTACTTATCGAAGCGAGGTCGTCCCCCAGGTAGTTCTGGTCTGGACCTTTTCACCGGCGCTCTCTCATCCCAGTCATATATCTCCCTCTTCTTCTCTCCCTCATCCTTTATTTTCAGCGCCTCCTCCATATGGATGTACTTCTCTGTCCTTTCTAAGAGTTCTCCAAACTTCAAAGCTGGTTTAACAACCAGCGATTGGAGAAACTCACCTCTTCTGAGGCCTTGTGCCAAAGCGTTTACCAAGAGCTCTTCCGACGCAGAAGGCACCTCTAATTTTGCGTTCGTAAATCGATTAATATAAGCACGCAGACTATCGTTCTCCTTCTGTTTCAAACTGAACAGCTCGAGCGGCATCTTCTGGTACTTTTATCAACTTGTAAACTAATGCAGAAAGGCCGAGCTAAACTCATCAAAATTGCTTATAGAGTGCGGTGGCAGCTGGCTAAACCATAGCTGAGCTGACTTGGTGAAAGTCATCGGAAAGACCCAGCATATGACCGCATCTGAAAGTTTATGCACCGTTGCTGCAATTTCAAAGCAACTCAAATGACCCCAAGGATCTGTCGTCCCATTATACTCAAAGCCCATGGACCTTTAGGAATCCGGCACGTCATCGCGCATGACCTCCTCGGTAAATGGCGTGCCTATCCGTGTCGTCACCGTCCCAGCGTTTGCCATCTTCCTCTTGAACTCTCTCACCTCCTTCTGCAGACTCTGCATCTGCTCGGTCAAACCTGGATTGGCTTGACTTGATGTTTCGCTATCGGGGGTGGAGAAGTGCTCTTCTCTATCCTAGAGGGGAGTCCGATCTATGCGCTGGTTGCGCACTGGCTCCGTCTCTGCCAGCGGGACCGTCCGCTCTGGTTGCGTACCAGATGGCGGTGTTGAGATCTCCGCGAATTTTTTCTCCACAGCCGCTTCCACAACTTTGCCGATGAGCTCAGACAGCTGCCTGAGAAAGGCATTGATCGAAGAATTCTTAACACACTAGTGGAAAAAAGTCGATTAGAGGCGGTGCATAAGTGACGGTTCAAAGAGAAACCGCTGCAAAAGGTGCAAAGGTAGCGCTTGTTAGCAAAAAACCGTCACTTATGAAAAAAAAATTAAAAATTGAGTTCGGGAGGCGGTTATTGAATTCCAACCGCCACCAATAATACTATAAGCCGCGATTGCTTTTGAAAACCGACACTTAAAAAAAAAACAATCGGGCAGCGGTGCAAAGGGGAAACGTCACCAATAACACACCGGGTGGCAGTTCTTGAAGTAACCGCCACTTATAGAGCGCCTCAAATTCTGGATTCGGCCTGCGCTTATTGGGAGAAGCGTCACCAATAAGTCAGACTCTTTTGGCCGCGTTTCCCAAATTGAACCGTCGCTTATAACTACATATTAGACGCGCTTCAGATTACAACCGTCGCTTATAATCAAAGAATATCAAATACCGATCGTCTCCCATTTCAGATGTCCATTGCGCTGAGAACTAAGCTCAGTTCTGTCTCCGCAGCTCATCTGTTGCGCTCTTTCTCCTCCTCAATAGACGATGGCTTAGGTAAACCCCCGGAACCAATTCCAAATAGGCTCTTGAGAAAGCAATCTTCTTATTCTTCCTCTCCAAGCCCTAGATACCAAAACCATAATCGCTGTCGCAAAATCGAAACCCAACATTCATCCCGGGGCGAAACCGGTGCTGATTTTCTGGAAAGGTTCAAGCTAGGGTTTGAGCCCGAAGTGGAAAACCCTAAAGCCCAGCCCGAGAAATAAGATAATATCAAAGAGCAGCCTCTATCGCCTCCGGGTGATGCGGACGAGATATTTAAGAAAATGAAGGAGGCGGGTTTGATCCCTAACGCGGTGGCCATGCTCGATGGTCTGTGTAAAGACGGGCTCGTGCAGGACGCGATGAAGCTGTTTGGGTTGATGCGCGAGAAAGGCACGATTCCGGAGGTGGTCGTATACACTGCGGTGGTTGAGGGTTTTTGCAAGGCGCACAAATTCGATGACGCGATTAGAATTTTTAAGAAAATGCAGAGTAATGGTGTGGTTCCGAATTATTACAAGAATGGCAAGCTCTCTATGTTTTGCACCTCTCATTTCCTTAAAGGCCATTGACAGACCTGGTACCACTTTGGTCTCTTGGATTTATGTGGTTGTTTTTGCGTGTGTGTGGGTTTCTTTTGCATACTAATGTACGTTCTATG
Organism: Phtheirospermum japonicum; assembly: GCA_014905375.1. Taxonomy (NCBI): domain Eukaryota; kingdom Viridiplantae; phylum Streptophyta; class Magnoliopsida; order Lamiales; family Orobanchaceae; genus Phtheirospermum; species Phtheirospermum japonicum. The sequence goes on along the minus strand of BMAC01000607.1, from coordinate 46,220 downwards.
TTTCTTTTGCATACTAATTGAAACGTTTTGTTGGAAAAAAATCAAATTCAGCTTCAACATCGCCTAAGGTGCCATTACATAGTCCAGAGAGAGCAGAAAACCGTAAAAGCCCTGGAACTAGTTGGAAAAGAGGAAAGTTACTCGATAAAGGAGCATTTGGAACGTTTACCTTTGTTTTAATAGGTGAGTGTCTTCATTGTTGATATGGTTGCCATTTGTGTAGATAATTTATTAATGGGAGGTCTTATTTCCATGTGTATAACGCATTTGTTAGATTCATTTACTCTATTTTACACACACCGAGGTTGTGTTTTTCGAGTTTATTCATTTAATGCAAGTGTTTGTTGATTTTAGCCACGTTTTTTTTTTGTTGGTTTCAGTGAGAAAGGTAAAATGTGTGCTATGAAGGAGCTTAAATTATATTGATGGTGCAAAGTCAAAGCAAAGTGCAAGGTTCTTCGGAAAAGTGAGTTTTTTTTGGACATTATATTTTTGAAGAGGCTTATAGTGTGCTAGATGTATTAGACCTACTTTTGTTGATGCTATTTCCAACTGTATTTTCCGCTCTTTTCTTTTATCTTTTTTAAAGCCAATTAGGACTTTTTCTAACCATTCAGTTTCTTACAGGAGATTGCACTATTAGGTACCTTAAAGCACCCCAACATTGTGCCGTATTACGGGTCTGATATGGTCAGTCTTACTCCAGCAGTTTTAATCCTTCTATAGTGATTTGTTAAATTTATTTTGTCTATGTGTGGACTTTGGCCTCATAAACTGTGACAGTTAATTCGCTATAGTCTTGCTTGAAGGGAGCATTAATGGAGTTTGCAAGAAACAAGGAAGAACAACAAGCTAGAAAATTACCAAGAGGATTTAAAAGCAATGAACAACAAAACAACTAAAACCCAACAACATACTTTAAGCAATTTCAACAAAGCAAACACAACACAACAACATGAACAATTAATCAAGAACCAAGCATAATAATAAAGGGGAAGAAAACTACCAAATTGAATTGAACCCACAAAGCTTCAAAACTAGATTACAATCCACAAAGAGCAAATCCAAAATCTTCAATACAAACAAGGAGCAAACAAGTATAGGAGATTGTCACCCTCTCCAACACTTGCCAACTAAAAACTAACCTAACTAAACTAACTACTAAGCTAACTAAAACTACATAATCTAAGAATTAAGCTAGGGTTTTAATTGCAAAGAAATGGAAGAGGCTTGGAGGAGATGGAACTAGGTCCAAAACCACCAAGGAGAGTTGTTTTTCTTG
>BMAC01000607.1:21962-43702 GCA_014905375.1 Phtheirospermum japonicum | reverse complement strand
TTTTTTTTTTTTTTAATTTATTTTACAAAGCCATAAGATCGGGAAAATATTATTAAACAATATTTGATTGGAATTACTACCGAGAGGAGGGGACCCGTCACGAGGCGTTAAGTAGGCCCCAATGGAAACATCGTTGCCGCTCGGTTTCAATAATTCCGATGTGCTGCTGTGGGACGCTTCAGCTTGTCGTCTCGTACGTTCTATCCTCTTCGATTATACATTGTATCTTGTTTGTTTCTCTTTTACAACACTTTTAAGGGGGTACTTTATAATTTTAAAAAGATAAGGGGTATTTTTTATAATTAGGCTAAACCTGATGGTAGCTTTTTACACCTGCAAATTGTGAATTCTCATACTCCAATATATTTTTAGGGCTAATTACAAAATCACCCCTGCATATGACCAAATTTAAAAAAAAACAAAAAACTTTCAAATATTACAAAAACTACCCCTGGATTTTTCATAGCATCTAACATCATTATGTTCTTGCTTTCTTACAGGTGAGGACTCTAAAGTGACGACACGAATCGAGGGTCGGTTCGCTCGGTTCAACTTCAAATACAAACAATTATTTTCTCTTTTCAATTTAATTTCGTGTCTACACCATTGACAAACTTTTTACCTTGAGTGCTGTCGTGTTCCTTCTCTGTAAGTTTTTATGCTTAGTTCATCACAGGCGAAAAAGAAAGAAGTTCCAATATTAGTTTCTCTCTGTATTTGGCCGAAAAGGATAATTATGTATTCTAGATTAATCTATACTTGATATCATTGCTTTTTAACGTACACATCTTTATGTAGAGAGATCTCCAGCGGGAACTCGAGCAAGTCGAATTTGGAGTCCGCCCATCGAGACGAGAATTGACTTGTTCGATCCAGCTCTCACACGGGACCCCGAAATATCGAAAGAATTGACTTTTGTAAGTTAAATTAATTATTTTTTTTTAGTTGATGAGTTTTCTTTGTTATTTAATTCTTTTTACAAGTGTTTGTTGAAAAGACACAAATATCATAATTTGAAATGTAGGGCTTTTAGGATTGCATCATCAATAAAGGGGAATGGTAAAGGCATAACATTTTTTTAGGGTGAAGGTAATATATGTATATATATATATTTATTTTAGATGTTTTATGTATTAATATAAACTAATCTTTATTATTTACCCTTTTTTTTTCAAGTGTCGCAAGCAACCGGGACCTACCGAGTGTGGTTTATTATTGTGATGAGGTATATGTACGACATTGTCAACAATTTAATATTTTTGTTTCATGTTTTTAATTTAAGGATTGGATATCGAATCAAGATCCTTACTCACCGTTGGAGTTCGATAATATTCGAAATGTGTTTGCAAGATACTTTATTGGCGTTTTTCTAAATTCTTAATTGTGAGCATTTGTCGAGTATATTGATGAGATTGAATTGTTATGGTGTGAGATGATATATTTAAATGATTTTTGTTCGATATTTATGACATTTGTTGTTTGTTTGGATAATTTGTGTTTGTTATGAATATTTTGGTTTGTTTGGTTTAATGGATGGGAGTCATATATGGGTAGATAAGGGGCAAAATGGTCTCTTTTATCCTCCAAAATCACACATCCTCAGCATTTCATTCGATCGACTGGAAGTGCAGTCGATCGACTGACTTGTTCAAACGCCCCAAACTTTCTGCCGAGCAGTCGATCGACTGAAAAAAACACGGAATCAGCCATCGATGTCTTCATATGAAATATATCCCTTCATCTTGGATTTCATTTGGTATTTAATTTGTGTCATTTGGAACTTTCCTCCGAGAGTTATGGGCTCCGCACCAAAACCTGCCACAAGTGAGGCCACGGCGAACCGTCTCCACTTAAAGCTGCTTTTTAACATTTTTAAACTCAGAACTTGGGATTGTTGTAAACACAAGAATTTTAGACATTTCTCTATGATTTCCAATGATATAAGGTGGAGGCAAATGGCACAAGTGGTTTTGGAGTTATGCTTGTATTACGACAACTGAGACATCCACCGAGCGAATGCTTGAGGTGACAATGAAAATGGCCACATTTCTCGTCATTTCTGGTCGATCCTCGCACCAAAGACATGTCGTGGATTGGCAATGAGTCTTTCGGGTTTGAATCATCTTCCGAACTTGTCGTGGACCCACTTTGACCAATGTTGACCTTCAAAACAAAAACTAATAAAAACTAAGAAAATATAAGAAAAACTACTAAAAACAAAGAAAACACTACAAAACCTAAAACTAACAAAATAGGCCAAAACGACTCCTAATAACCAAAAATTCAAGAAAAACACATGCAAACACAACACAAAAAGGTAACAAAAATGCGTACAAAAAAGTACAAATCAAACACCCCACACTTAGAATTATTGCTTGTCCTCAAGCAATACTAATTTAGAATTACGAAACTATCCTCGGATGATCCTAAACTGATGTACAAACCTAATTCGAGACGTCGTATGCTACAATGCTTGTTAATTAGCTAAAAGGACGACAATGATGCGTTGACAAATAAAGTTTAGATCAACTCCCGAAACCTAAAATTACTAGGTAACCCTCCAAGTCGGTCCCCTCGTCCTTGCCCCGGCTAAGGTCTATTCACGGTCGAACCGTTAATCGGCTCCCTACTAGCCCCGATCGTCCACAACTCTCTTTAACTAACAAAATCTAAAAAATGAAAAAGAGGAGTTTATTACTTAATAACTACAAGGATTTATAACTTATCCTTGTTTATTCATCATCTTTTCTCTCTTTTTTTTTCTTCTTCTTTTTTTTTCGGATTTTTTTTTTATTTTGGTACCCAAGGAAATAAGGTACTTAAATACGAGATAGATATAAAGAGAAATCAACGGCTCCGACCACTCGTTTATACTAGCAACTTACAATATTTTTGATCGAGCACATGGAGCAATTGACGACTCCAAAATACAAAACAAAATCCTATAGAGAGTGTTCGACGACGAGGCTAGTTGAGGCACTAGTTCTTAATTGAGATCAAGGATAGCACGAAGCTAAAGCCGAACAAATTTCCCAACGAGTCAAATTACCTAAGTACACTAAATCCGATCGAAAATCTAAACTCCTAAGCAATTCATCAAAACCGCGTCACTTCGCCAAGGTTCCAAGCAAAAATAACACACACGTTACTCAAATTAGCACAATCAAGAATGCAAACAATCTTAAAAGCCTAAGGCGAACTCTAAACACCACCTCACACTTAAAATCTAGCAATGTCCTCATTGCAAATTAAGCTAAATAAAGCGGTAAAAAGTGTAGGGAAAAGAGAACGCCCCTATCTTTGAGCTTGTGTCGACGCGGTTGTGCGAAAGTCCTCTCCGGGAGTCAAGGCGAGCGATCTACAAGGAATGAACAAATGGGGGGGTTGCAAAAATAAAATACGAATATATATATATTTTTTAATTTTCTTTTTTTTTTTGGATTTTCTCTCTTTATTTATTTATTTTTTTTCTTTTTTTTTATAAATTAGGTTGCCTCTCAATAAGCGCTACTTTAACGTCTATAGCTTGACGGTTTATATAATTGACGCTATCCAGGATCCAAGAAGAGGTGGCGATCGTGCCACGCCTTGGTGTTCTCGAGTAGACACACCGGATGACAAAGATCACTAAGGCGGGCAAGTCGAGCAAGCCGGTAGGTCAAGGCAACAAAAGAGCGGGCTTACTTCGGGGGTCGGAAGAGGGAGTAGTCGACCACCAAAACGTGATCATCCCAAAATGGCTCGACGTACTCCTTCGTCTCCCCGACCGTAATCTCCTCTCTCCCGACTTTAGAAGTAGTCGTAGTCGGGCACAAGAGAGTAGGATCCAACACATCCCCCACTACCTCTTCCACCTCCACTTGGTCAAGTAACAACAAAGCATCGGGTGGTGGAAAAAGAGCCTCGATTAACTCCACATCCTCCAAAACCAGCACAACTTCATCATCCTCGCCAAAAGCAAGTAAGCTCGACAATCCAAGTGCCGTTGGAGACCCCAAAAATAACCCCCGTCACGTTCCTCTACACCTTCTTCACAAAACACGAGAGGGGTAACGCCGATCTCCGAACCTCTCTCCTCACCATCTATCTCCACCTCCGTGCACACCTCTTTCAAAAGACCGTCAAAAGTTGCATTGCCAACAACAATGGTGGGATCCACCACATCGAAGATGGGCATCTCGTCAAGACACGGTCTTTTAAGCTCGTCCACTTCATTGGCAATTTGCTCTACTTGAGTCTCCATGCGAGCAAGGCATTCATCCAATTGTCGAATCACCTCCACGAGCTCGGATGAGAGAGTCGCAATGTCCGAGAGTTGGGGCATAGACGAATCTTGAAAAAGTGAGGTGTAAGGGTCGTGGTTCGGAGTATACGAACTCGAGGTGGGTAGGTAGTAAAAGTCGTAGCTCCAAGAATATGAATCATGAATTTGGGGAGCATACGATTCAAAGCTCTGGTAAGAAGAAGGCGGGGCGAGTTGAGCATATGGATCGTCAAAACCCGAATCATAAGAATCATGAGTCGATGCATACGGATCCATGCTCGGGTTGTGGGGATACAAAATCGGTGGAGAATAAGAAGGGCTTGGGCCGGAATAATCAAAAGAGGGGGCCCATTCTTCACCAATCGAAGCGTACGGGTCATCGTAAGTCGAAGGGACCCGATAGCTTGGGGGAGTGGTGTACGGATTTGGATACTCGGGAGTTTGGATGTAAGGTTTGGATATTAGAGAGTTTGGATATAAGGGTCGTCGTATGGCAAACTAGCTCGGTAGTTTGCCATCCTCGACCAGATCAATCGAGCGGCGGAGGCATCCTTTGATCGTCGTGAGTGTAGGCGGGCGGCATCGAGCTCCCCGAATGAGTACCTTGCAAACACAACACTCAACAAAGGATTACGAGCATCGAAAGTAAAACAACAATTTAAACTAACTAACTAACTAAGATAACAAGAGAAATAATAAAAAAACACATTTTGCCTTAATCTATCCCCGGCAACGGAGCAAAAATTTGATCGAAGAATTCTTAACACTCTAAGAAATCTTCTCCGTAATAGTACGGAGTCGATTGTAGAGCGGTAAGTTTTCCCGAGTCGTTTCTCTCGAGGATAGATATAATAGGTGGTCGGTGTATTTAGTCACTCTCTTGTTAAGCTAAGTTACACCAATCTAATCTACGAAATCATTAAGTCATTGGTTTGGTTTGAGTTTTATGCTAAAGCTTTAAAAGGAGACTTTAATTAAAAAATGATTGAGTTTAGGGTGTTCGGTTCGTCTCCATGATCAATAGGTCTTTTTCGAACACTTAATCCACGATTCGGGGTTGTCAATCCCAAATGTCGATCAAGTATTGGGGTCGTCAATCCCAATTCTCAACAAAATCCGATTAATGGTTCTAAACGAACCTAAACCCTAAACCCGTAATTTCTAAACTAATGCATCAAATGCGAATTAAAGCTTGTTTGAAAATAATTAATTGATGACATTAACTAAACCTAATTAACAACATTGCATAAATTAAAATTACTAAACTAAGAAGGCTTGCAAATTGAAAGGGAGATTAGAGGGAAAAAATAAGATTGAAAGTTAAAATAAGTCAAAAGTATTAAATTAAAAGAAAGTCAAATTTACCAAAGAACAAAGTCCCATTTGGCTTTTATCTACCTAAAGTTTGCTTAGCTAAAAAGAGTAAAAAGCTTGAAAGAGGGATGCATCAATGGAGATTGCAAGAAGATAAAAACAACAAAAGCAACATAACCAAACATTCAAGAATTGAAATGCTAAGAAAGACAACATAATCTAAAACCCAATCACCAACACAATAATTTTAACCTAACAAGAATACCAACAACAATAACAACACAAGAAAGTAAGGGAAGGAACACTACCAATTTAAATTGAACACCAAATCTTCAAATCTAGACTACATCCACAAGGGCAAATCCAAATCTTCAATACAACAAGGAGCAACAAGTATAGGATATTGTCACCCTCTCCAACACTTGCCAACTAAAAATAAACTAACTAAACTAACAACTAAGCTAAATAAACTACATAAGCTAAGAATTAGGCTAGGGTTTTAAATTGCAAGAAAATGTAGAGGCTTGCAGGAGATGGAACTAGTCCAAAACCACCAAGGAGGGTTTTTTTTTTTTTTTTTTTTTTTTTTGTGTATAATGGGTGGGAATCATATATGGGTAGATAAGGGGCAAAATGGTCTCTTTTTTCCACCAAAATCACAGATCCTCAGCATTTCAGTCGATCGGCTAGAAGTGCAGTTGATAGACTGGACTTGTTAAAATGCCCCAAACTTTCTGCCGAGCATTTTGATCGACTGAAATCCAGTCGATCGACTGACAAAAACACGGAATCAGCCATCGATGTCTTCATATGAAATATAGCCCTTCCTCTTGGAATTCATTTGGCGTTTGATTTGTGTCATTTAGAATTTCCCTCCGAGAGTTATGGGCTACGCACGAAGACCTGCCACAAGCGAGGCCACGGCGAACCGTCTCCACTTAAAGCTGATTTTTAACATTCTTAAATTCAGAATTTGGGATTGTTGTAATACAAGAGTTTTTATAAATTTCTCTATGCTTTCCAATGATATAAGGTGGAAGGCAAATGGCACAAGTGGTTTTGGAGTTATGCTTGCATTACGACAACTGAGACATCCACCGAGCGAATGCATGAGGTGACAATGAAAATGGCCACATTTCTTGTCATTTCCGGTCGATCCTCGCACCAAAGACATGTCGTGGATTGGCAATGAGTGTCTCAGGTTTGAATCATCTTCCGACCTCATCGTGGACCTACTTTGACCAATGTTGACCTTCAAAACAAAAACTAATAAAAAAAACTAAGAAAATATAAGAAAAATTACTAAAAACAAAGAAAACACTACAAAACCTAAAACTAACAAAATAGGCCAAAAAGAATCCTAATACCCATAAATCCAAGTAAAACACATGCAAACACAACACAAAAAGGTAACAAAAATGCGTACAAAAAAGTACAAATCATACGTTGTTCAACGATCCACCACTGGCAAGGCGTAGATACGCCGGAGGGGGGGTGGCGCGGTGCCTGGTCCAGTTGCTACTGATGTCTCTGCCCCCTATGGCCTTGTCGTCGATGGCTCTGCCGACCGCGGCATGCCCTACGGCGCGGCGGAACTAGTGGTTCTGCCCAGTTCTCCCACCAGATTCCGTCGCAACCCGTCTGAAGCTATTAAAACTCACGCCTTAGCTCAGATTTTCCCACAGACGGCGCCAATTGTTTCACTCCAAAATATGACACCACCTGAGATTTGCACACCCTCTCAATCTGCACACAAACAGACGTTAGAAAGGACCACCGCTGGTTTTCCGGTGGAAACCTCTCTGATGCTTAAGTCAGAAAGCGTATGAGGTGTTTTCCAAGAAAGAAGAAAGGAATACACAAAAAATGACATACCCCTCTCAGCCTTGGGGCTGAGATATTTATAATTTTCCCCAGTGGGGACCCCAGCCGGGATCTCATGAGCACATGCCGCGAATCAAGGGCCGTTGTGTAACCAATTCTGACAAGTGGTCCCACTTGTCTCCTCTTGGGAGCTTAGGGAGCCAGGTCTTCCTTGGTCCTGCTCTTTCTTCCAATTTTATCTCTTAGCTCAGAATATCAGCTCTGACGTAGTCCTGTTCTCTAAGCACGTTCCACTTGTTCCCCTGAGGGAGGTCTGGAGGCCAGACCTGTCTTAGGCTGACCCTCTGGCGGTTGTTTCATAAGGGATTCATCTTGAATCAAACTCACCTTTATTTCCTCGAGGAGTAAGGTTAGACCTTCCAAGGATGAACTGGCTAAAAACCACTGGCCATCCTAATTCAGATCTGGCTAAGCTTCCTGGTTTTCCTTCAAGTGACGCTGGATCAGGTCTACCCAAAACCAGGTCTAACTATTTATGCCGCATCACTTATGATCGCTTCTCCCTTCCCAGTTCACCAAACTCTAATTCGAAACCCTTTCTCTCACTTACTTTCCCGACTTTTATTTCACAACATTTAGAAGCTTTATGAATTTGCTTCTTTTTACTAGAATGAGCCTTTAAATTAGGATTTACACATGAACGCACGGTTTATCACTTTTCGTGATTTGTGTTGGAGTATTATTTTTTTTTATTTTTTTTTTTTGTATAAGCTTCTCAAAAACCCAAAAACCATAATAGATTTCCCTCACATTTCTTGTCAACTAATAACAAACTCTCCCACTTCACAAATTACAAAGATACAAGAGCTAAAAATGAGCTCGGCTAACAAGAAACGGGATAAAGGCTCTAGGGGGCTCATTTTGGATTTTTAAGTAGCTTACATATATGGATATGGCCGGAACAATGGTGATATATGTGCCTCGAGGTCATTTTCGAATTCAATCATGTACGAGCAAAATCAAACATCCTCAATGCAATTTCCTTAAAAATGCAAGCAAGCCGAAAAATCACACAGGGCTACTCACTAGTTTGCACCGAATTTGGGAGGAAAATCAAAAGAACTTTTAGAGCTTTGCAATCTTTTCACGAGAAAATATTGATTATATATATATATATATATAGGAGGATTTGGACAAAGCACAAAAATTCAACCCCTCACACAAGAGGTCATAAACATGCAAAAACCCGACAAGTAAACTATTCAAACTTCCAAGTACGTGGAGTTGTTCAACAATGTAATAAAGACACAAACGACACAAAAATCGACTCAACCATATAATAGCGCAAATAGTAAGCGTCACTTCGCCAAGAATGCGTCACTTCGCCAAGGCTCGAGTTAAGAACAACAAAACATGATTTGTAATACCCGAACCCTAACCACCTACCCACCCCACACTTTAAGCAATCTAAGTAAAAATCGAGCATGGCTAGTATCTCCCGGCTTCATGAACGCCACTCACTTATCCAACCGCCCAAGGTTGAAGTCAGAAAATAAAATCTAGAAAAGAAAATCACACAAAATCAAAAACATAGTAAAATATGTACATAAAACGAAACTAAAGGTTCAAAAGAACAAAAATAATTTTTTTTTTAATTTTTCAATTTTTCAAATGTTTCTTTTTTTGGATTTTCATAAAATAAGAAAAATAATAAAGGAATAAACGAGAAGAACTTGGGTTGCCTCCCAAGAAGTGCTTGTTTCACGTCGCTAGCTTGACGAACTCCCTTTTTGATCAAAGTGGAAAGATAATGGGAGGTTCCACCAAAATAATTTCCTCATTATCGGGAGGATCAACTCTTTGGAATGTTCTTGGCGCATTGCATAGCTCAAATAGGATCCGCCAAAAAGAAAACGTTCCAAGCGGGCAATGGACGCTCATCTCGGCTAGGTCCTTGGGTGGGATGGTGATTTTAAAGTGACCCGATGACTCATCAAAGAAACGATAGGAGTAATGGCCGGATAGCTTCTTCAACATTTGATCGACAAACAAGGGAGGGAAATGATCCCTCTTGGTAGCCGCATTGAACTTCTTAGAATCGATCAACATCCTCCATCTCGTTGTATCAATCGTGTCCAACAATTCTCCATTCCCCTCCTTGGGCACAATGTGAATGGGATTCACCCACTCACTCTCGGCGAGTACAAACATTAAGCCTTCCCACAACAACCTCCAAGTCCCGGTTCTCACGATTTCATCAAAAATCAAATTCAAAGGGATAACTCTCTCGACCACTCCGGGTCTCCACTCGATAGCATCCTGAAGAATTTTAAACCCTTCAACCATCCTCTCCTCCCGTTCTTCCCTGTGCGAGTTCGCAAGGATAATAATCGACTTGATCTCCTCATACTCCTCAAGATAATCGTCTTTTTCTCCAATCTTATCATCAATAACCCCCACCTCCCCCTCTAAAAGGTTGTCGTTGGCCTCAACGACCCATAAACAAACTTCTTCACACAAGTCTTAAGTACATAGAGGCACAACGGGCTCATCATTAAGAACAAAGGGCTCATCCTCACAACATCCCTCAATATCGACATCCCAGACAATATCGTCCTCAATGATCCAATCATCCAAACAAATTCGTTCGACCGTGGCCTTGATGAAGTCCATATACACCCACTCTTTGCAAGATTGTTTTGAAGTAACGGGTAGAGGGTCAAGAGGAGTAAAAATACTTGGAATTGAAACCACGGCCTCCTCCGTCGGTGAGACAACCAAATCAACTACCCCACACTTATCAAGGAACATGACCAGAAGAGTAGGCGGAGGTGGAGTTGAGAATTGTCGTGCAACGGCCCATATATCTGGATCGGGGGATGGAGTAGGAGAAATCATCGGGGTAGCTGGATGAAACAGACCCACATGAGGAGTAACAAGAGATTTATGGGTCGGCGATGGAGCAAAAGATGGCATAGCACAATCGGGTCCCACCGGATATCCATGGCTTCCATACACATCCTCCGAACGAAGCATCGGCATATTGAAAAGGAAGTTAACGGGAAAGAATTGATAGTATGATCACAAGTCCCACACCATGCAAATCCCACAATAGGTCGGTTAATATCCCTCATAGTGCTAATGGGGGTGGGGGTGGGGGGTGGGGGGTGGGGGGGAACTTGCTAAACTGGAGCTCGTACCTCCAAACAACTCATACACCTTGAGATCATAAGGGGATAAAGCCGTGCATGCCGTAGAATACGTCGGTGGAGAAGATATTAGCTCGGGAGGATGAAACGTCCCCACAAAGTGTCTATTAAAGTCTCCCATAGTGCGGACGGGGGGAGCATTGGAGATCAAACCTCCAAAGTAGTCATAATCATCGAGAGGACGAGAATCACCATACGGGCCGGGATTCAGGCTCGGCATATTCGGATAATTTTGTGGAGCACCATAGCCATACGAGCTGGAAGTCGGGGCTTGCACGTTCGGATAGGAATTTGGAGTTCCATAACCATTCACGCCCGAGAAACTATCAAACCCGACATGGTTTGCACCATGCCCTCCCACATTGCCAAGGTCATTATACAACATCTCATTCCCAACATGGTTTGCCCAGCCCTCCCATGTTAGGAATGTATCCACCATAGCTATATGTACCTAACATACTTAAAAAAAAATGTCAAATAACAAAGCAAGCTAAAACACAATGAAACTACAACCAAATCGGAAGCCTTAACCAAGCTGAGTCGCAACGATGCCATTTTGTTAGAAATAGTAAGTATTCCCGCCTCTCACGCGGGTGACCCGGGTTCGATCCCCGGCAACGACGCCATTTTGAAGTGTAGTTTTTCGTGGTTTTAGAAAATTAAAGGTTCTATTGGCTTGGTATTATCGTAGATCGATTCGATTGTGAGAATCTATGTGTTTCAAGCTTTAAGAAATAAAAGAAAATGAAAATAAAGCAATTAACCTATCTAAACTAAACTAGGTATTGAAATTGCATGTTGGTCGTATGCCTCAAATAGAAAATGCAAAGCAATAATGAAAACAAGCAAGAAAATGCAAATGAGGCCATAAAAGCTTTTGATAAACTCAAAGAATACTTGGCGGAGATACCATTGTTGACCAAACCGATGTCGGGTGAAGACCTGCTTTTGTACTTATTTGTTAAAAAGGTTTGTTGATGGTTGATATCGTCCCGAAGACCAAAATCAAAGAACTGGAGAATACTAAACAAGGTCGGATTAGTCTTGAAAAAGCCGACCTGGAGAATCCACCCAATACACGCTCCAACGCCACGTGCGTGACGTGTACAATTATTAATCTGTCGAGTTGAATTGCCGAACCGGGGAGTTGCGGACCTGAGGAGCTGCTGACCAGGATAGTTTCAGAGGACCAGGACACACCCCGATGCCACATGCATAGCGCGGTTAGCTCTTGATCATCCATCGAGCCGGATGCTGCAAAGCTAGACAGCGTTGTCGTTCTATCTATATCGACCAGCGTCGAGTAGAAAGTGCCGAGCAAGAAGCTATTGAGCTGGACGATGCCGTTGGCCAGACTCCGTCGACCGATGTTGAGTAGAATGTGCCAAGTAGGATGCCACCGAGGTGGACAGCGCTGTCGACCAGTCTCCATCGACCGATGTCGTGCACTAACACCGAGCAGAAAGTGCTGAGCAGGATGCTGCCAAGCTGGACAGTGCTATCGTCTAGTCTCCGTTGACCAGCACTGAGCACCGATGCCGAGCAGGAACCGACAAGCAGGAATCGTGCAAGTATTCAAGCATTCCTGACTAGCTGCCGAGCGAACTTACTGAGTGTGCCAAGCAGAAGTTGCCGAGTAGGAACCACCGAGCAGGAATCACGCAAGTTGTCGAGCCCGTCCGAGTAGCACAGCCGAGAAAGAAGCGCCGAGTAGGAATCGTGAAAGCTATCGAGCGCTCCTGACCAGCTGCTGAGTGCTACTGCCGAGTGTGCCGAGCAGGAGTTTCCGAGCAAGAATCACGCAAGTTGTTGAACTCGTCCAAGCAGGAACTACCAGGAAGGAATCGTGAAAGCTGTCAAGCGGTCCTGACCAACTGCCTAGCGCTCCGGCCTAGTGTGCCGAGTAGGAATCGCGCAAGCTGTCGAGCGATCCTGACCAGCTGCTGAGTGCTCCTGCCGAGTGTGCCGAGTAGGATTTGTCGAGCAAAAACCGCCAAGCAGGAATTGCGCAAACTGACGAGCCTGTTTGAGCGCCGACATTGAGAAGAAAGCACTGAGCAGGATCCCGCTGAGCTGGGCAGCATTGTTGGCCAGGCCCCGTCGGCCGCCCGGCCGAACAGGAAGTGCCAAGTAGGACCCCCGCTGAGCTGGGCAGCTTTGTCTGTCGGGCCCTGTCGTCCGACGCTGAGCGCCGATGCTGGATAGAAAGTGCGGAGCATGACCCTTGCTGAGCTGGGCAGCGCTGTCGTCCAGTCCCTGTAGGCCAACGATGAGCAGAAAGTGCCGAGTAGGATGCGTTCTCCCGACGCATGTTTGACATGTTCATTTCACTTCAGGTCATTTGCTGAGCTGAAGTGCTAGACCGACGTCTCTCAATTCGGTTGGTGAGTAAAGTAGTTGAGTTCGACATTGAGTCGGCGTTTAGGCGGTGGAAACGTGAGCAGAAAATTTGGCAAACCAATAGGAAAGAGACAGGTGTCCAATTAAGGTTTCAGGAGAAAACTATAAATAACCTCTCCAAGAGAGAGAGAAATGATCCTAATTTATTAGAGAGAGAAACACATAGAGAGTTATAGAGAGAAAGCTTGTATCTAGAAATAAAGCACATGTAAAAGGGTCCGGTCAAGGCCGATCCGATCAAATTTTTGGAATAAAAGTAATATTAAATAATTCTAACTAATTAACTTGAACTATTGAATCAACTATAAATCGAAAAGCATAATCAACTAATAGCAATGAACTAGATTAAACTAAAAGCAAATATAAGCCCAAACTTAATAAATGAATGCAAATGAGAAGCATGAACAAGATTCAATTGCATAATCGAATATAAATAACATGAATGGAATTAACTACTAAATGAAGCATGAGCAGAACTACTAAGCATGAATTTAAGTAACTATCATTAATTCGAACTATTCATCATGAATTTAATCAATGAAATTGAATCAACTAATGATCACGAATTATGCTATCAAAGTATCAACGTCTCAACATCAACAATCAAAATCCAACTAATAGCAATTATCCAAAAACATGAATGGAACAAAATAGCTTGTACGAAATTAAATCTCCAATCACCAAGCAACAATTAAACGAACTGAATTTAGAAATGAAAGATTATAACTAAATTATTCAAAGTATCCATAGTATCAAGCATAAGTAACTCAAGATTCGAAAATAAGAACAATAATTTAAAAACATAAATTAACAAAAGCGAAACTAGAGAACGATTAAAAGTTTAAGTGTACTAATTGGAACAAAGAAGTGCAGTAAATTCTCCAGCTATTCCGAAGAGAAAAGGAAGATCTTGGCCGAAGAACGAGTCGCGTGCTAACGAACGGAGCTTGGGACTTGTGATTCTTGTATCTTCGATTTTGAACTTCTCATTATGTATCCAGTAATGGAAAGGAGCTTCCCCTACGTCTAAGAACCCTAGGAATATGTGTGGTGTGTTTCAAGACGGAATAAAAGGGGGGTATTTATAGTTTTCCCAAGTCATGGAGCACAATTTAGGTCTAAAAACCGACTCTGGGCCCAATAGCGGTAAGCTTAGTGGTAAGAGTTACCACTAAAGATACCGTTACATCCTTGCTGTGTGTCTCTGTCCATACTTAGCGGTCGTGGTAGTGGTAAGGGGACCGTTAAGCTTGCCGCTAAACCCTACTGTCTCTTCCTAAGGTTGGACTAGCGGTCGGGATACCACTAAGGCCACCGTTAACTTGTTCTAGGAGCTTTCTGTCCTCCTTAACGGGTGGAATACCGGTTTGATAACCGTTAAGTCCGCCACTAACTCTTTCTAGAGCTTTCTGTCGCCCCTTAACGGTTGTACTAATGGTAGTGAGACCCCTAGGGGTTAGCTGTACCGGTAGCGGTAAGAGTTATCGCTAACCTCACCGTTAAGTGGTAAAAATCACTACTTCTTCGCCGAATTGCTCATTTTTGTCTCTCGATCGTCAAATTCCATCTATTAAGTGCCGAGGTCCTCCAGTTACTTAGCTATATCGGGAAAATAGAGAATAATCACATATTTGCATTAATAACGATCAAAATGTGGTAAAATAAGCTGGAGATACAAAATTACGAAAATAAGCTTAATCTATCCAACTTATACCACAATTAACAATAAAAACTAACTAAAACACTAATAAAAATAAGGACAAATTCATGTTAATTACTCGGCCTTGTCGTCGACCCCACCATTGATCGACACTGAGCACAGATGCCGAGCTCAGACATTTAACTCCGCGTCACTGAAAGTCTCGACTTCCGTGTTGCTGGTGGCCTTGGCTGCCGCGTCGCCGACGACCTCAGCTGTTGTATCACTCACGACATCGAATGCCGCACAACTAACAACCTCGACTTTCGTGTTGGAGAATAGCTTTGACCAGCAGAACTGCTGAGCTAGATGTCACTGTCGGCCAGTCTCCATCGACCGACAAAGCGCCGACAACAAGCAGCAAGTGCCGAGCAGGACCCATCCGAGCAGTATCAACAAAGGTGCCAAGCTGGGCAACACCGTCAGCCAGACTTCGTCGGCCGGCGCTGAGTACTGATGTCGAACAGGTTGTGCCAAGCAGGACCCCATCGAGCAGGATCAACAGAGCTTCCTAGATAGGCAACACCATTGGCCAGGCCCCGTCGGCCGATGCCGAGGGGTGACGCTGAGCAGGAATGCCGAGCAGTGGAGAACTCCCGCCTAAGTTGCTGCGCGAGCCCATACAGTCGACCGACCTCCATCGATCGATGACGAGCATCGATGCCTAGCCGTAGACAGCTCCCTCGTGGGCTGCCGAGAAGGATCCCTTGCTGAGCAAGATCAGAAAAGCTGTTGAGCTGGGCCGCATCATCGGCCAAACACCATCGATCGACGCCGAGCAGGATGTGCCGAGAAGGACGCATTCTCCCGATATGTTGATTCGAGCTTTTGTGTGTGCCTACTTTATAAATAATTGTTAGAAATTTAATAGCTCTCCCGCAAAATAACGGGTTCGTGTGTAGGTTGGCAAGCTTAACTCGAGTCGTCTCTCAAGGACTGACGTTCAGAAATTCTAATCTTTATTTAGTCAAAATTTTAACACGAGAACTTGTATAAATTTTGTTTTTGAAAGTTATAACTACAAATTAATTTAAAAGTATCAACTAATTATTTTAAACTAACTAATTTATCCTAATTAATTAACTAAAGTTTCAAACTAAATTATCTAAGAATTGATAATCTAGAGGTTTTAAGAGAAATTTTAGTTCTAAATTAATTATCTAGCATGCATCAACTTCTACGAATTAAACTAAGCATGTGATTCTCAAAAACAATAAGATCAATCTCAAATATCTCAAGCAATAACATAGCATGAACCAATTATCAACTAATTATCAAAACTAAAGCAATAATTAAATTAATCATGAACAAATCACCACCAAGCATGAACAAGAGAATAAACTCAGCAACTACTTATTATTTAAACTAAAAGTCTCAAGGTTCAAGCTTCAGCAAATCGAAGGTTCATGCGATCGAAATAATTAAACTGCTCAAAAACTCAAACGAAAACAATTAAAATCCTAAGCATAGATTATCTAAAATTGAACTAAGAATAACGAGAAGTTAAAGAACTTATTAAATAGCTAAAGGTTCTGAAAGATTGCTGGAAAATCGGACTTTGGATGATTGATCTAGGTCGAGAAATTAGAGCTTGAACAGACGTCTTCGTCTTGGTGCTTCGGATCTTGAATCTTTGACGTAGATCTTTAAAATATGTTGTAGGGTATTGAAAATAGGTTTCTCAACCCTGGGTAAGTGTTTTGGGTCGTGGTTGTGTGTTTAATTCTAAATATGAAGGGTTTATATAGTTATTTAATCACTTGGCGCACAAGAAACCCTAAAAATCACGATTTTGGGCCGTCGAATCGATCGACGTCGGTTCTTGCGTCAACTGACGTAAACTGGTCGACGCGGGCGGACTGTGCGCATCGCTCGGCAGGTGTGCGTCGACCGACGCACCATGGGTCGACGCTACAGAGAGTTGCGGTCGGCCAGGGCTACTAGAATGGTTCCAGAGGGAAAACAGTTATACAAAGTCTGCAGCTTCAAATTCTTCAAATCGCAGCCCATTTTCGCTGAAACTCCACTCGTACGCCTATCCTCGACTATATTCAAACTTAAATACTTCAAAATACCTAAAATAAACATAAAATTAATTAATTATGATTAAATTATGATAAAATAAGTTGGAGATAAGAAAATATGAAAATGTGCTCAATCTATCCAACTTATACCGAAAACAATAAGAAAAATAAACTAAAATACCAATAAAAACAAAGACAAATTCGTGCTAATCAACTACCCCACACTTTATTTGTTTGTTCGTCCTCGAACAAACGATTGATTCAAAGTGTAACAAGAAAGAAAACCAACTCAAACAATGAGTCATGTTATGCTACATACATAATTTTGAAAGTATAGATACAAGTAACGCAACGTTAAAAACCCCACCCTTATTACATTGTCGCTCAAAAAACAAAATCATGCATCCTCTCAAAAGGGTAATATATAGGGGTGTTCACTCAAAAACACTCAAGCATTACTGCATGGGACGTGTATACGCTCAAATCATACAAATACAAGCACAAAAAATAAGCACGGAAAATCAATCTCTTTTCAATAGCAAATTAAGTGTGTTATCGTACTAAGAATCGGAAAAGGTCTTTTTGGGTTGTAATGTTAGGCTCTTTGGATGGGTATGGAATATATAATTTGTGTGGCTAACTCACGATCTCACGTGATCAATAACTCACCAAACCTAATCTAATCATTTAGCAATTTGCTTCAACTCGTTCCAAAAAAAAACAAAAAATCTCACTAAACACTCATAAAGTAGCCTTTAATATAGGCTATTTCTCAACTCAAAACTCGTAAACCGACTTGTAGCGCAAACCACTTAAATACAATTGAAGCTTATAATACGCTTCTACACAAATCATGACTTTTAAACATTAGGCTTCATTAAATAAAATAAACAATAAACACAAGCCTTTGTTAGCGTAGGCAACTCAACACGATCCTACTAGACTCACCATCCTTCTCTTTCTTTTTTAAATTTTATCCCTTTTTTATTATTATGGGATCTTTTTCTTTTATTTTTCTTTTTTTTTTCTTTAATGATGGTGGTCCCCAATACTATTACAAAATCATAAATTCCTTGGTAAATTTCAAAAATTCAACTAACCAATAAAAATAACGAACTCCTCCTACCCCACGCTTTTATGGTTGCAGGAGTCGAGTCAAAAATCACTCATGGCTAATGAAAATGGATTATTTGACTATGATTGGCTCATTCGGAATTTATAGTGGCTAAAATATATTAATATGGCCGGACTAGGGTTCTTTCTGTGCCTTAACCTCAGTTTCAAAGTCAACTACACACAATGGTTTCAAAGAGATATCAAATCAAAACTCATTCAAGTAAATGAAATGATGATAATCTCTCAGGCTACTCACAGGCTTTTTGCATGAAAAAGTTTTTAATTGACGCTGCTTTTAAGGTTTTGCGAAATTAATTGCGTACAAGTACCATTTTATAATATATAAATAAAAAATTTTGAAAAACTTATGCACTTATGCACGCTCAAAAGACTAGAACTCAAATCATACTTAGCTAACTTGGACATGCATGACATACAAACACAATTTAACGCAGAAATAGTGAACAATCACGTAAAATTTAGCACTACAAACCCACAAAAATTTAAATTGCACAAATTTCAACTATAACTCAACAATCCCCATCCCCCCCCCCCACCCCCCCCCCCCTCTTAAAAACTTGGCATATCCCGATTGTCATAAAATAAATAAAAGTAAGGGAGATAAGAAAATCATCCCTGAAATTCCGATAGTTGAGTCTTTCCAAAAAGCTGCATGTGCAATAATCCTCATTTTGAACCCGTGATTGGAATCTCCTTGGATTAAAAATGATTGTAGTCAATTGTGTTGCACAAGTGCCCGGTGGCACATTGTGTGGAATTGAATTGGCTGGATTGCGGCTAAATTTGGTCAGATTGCGACCTCGATCAGCGGGAATGAATTCGTAAAATCAAATTTTCTGCACATTAACACACACATAAACGTACCACGACAATTGACACAATAAAAACATAAATAAACTAAATAAAAATTGAAATAAAAAATTAAAGAAAAAGAGAAACTAACGCTTGGGTTGCCTCCCAAGAAGCGCAACATTTTACGTCACATGTGATCGATGGATTCTCGACGCTCTAATTTGAGAATCCGTCTCCGCAAGAGTACGGAGCCGGTTGTAGGGCGGCGAGTTCTTCTCGAGTCGTGTCTCTCGAGGATTGATGTTATCGTCTTATCGGTTTCTTATTTGCTCTTATCGTCGATTGAAATTAAACTAATCTAAACTAGGAAAGCAGTAGTCATTGTTCGGTTTTGAGTTTTACGCTTAAGATTTATATTGAAATACAAGATTTAAAAACATTGAAAATGAAAAGGAAATTATATCTTATTTAAAACGATAAATCTAAACTAGTTAACCAATAAAACTTATAATTTTAAATTAAGGAAAATGGAGGGAAAATTAAAGTCAAGCTTATTTGAAAAAGTCAACAAAATTAACTTAGCAAAAATCAAAYGTTTAAAAAGGAAGATCTTATAACACTTCTACAAACTTAGAAATTGATCTAACAACTAAACAACTTAAAAGCATAAGTTCAAAAGCTAGAAAGCTATCAAWTGAAAATGAAGGTTTTGATAATCAAAGTAGCAACTAAATTATGATCCAAACATCAACACAAGATTAAAGGAAATAACATGAACATAAAACTATATTAATAGAAAGAGTTTACCAAATGTATGATTCCACAAAAGCTTYAAGAGAAAAGCTTGAAAGTTTGAAGGATTCTTCACAAAAGAAAACTAAATCAAAGCTTGAACAACTAACTAACTAAGATCTAAGGCTTAACTAATCAATTACTAACTACTAGAATTTATGGGAATTAAAATTGATCAAATATGAAAAGGAATGGTTTTTGATTTGAAGGAACTCTCCTCTGGTGAAGAAAGGGCCTTCTGCAAGTTTTTCCCCTTTGAAAAGACGTCTGATTACTTATTCTCCAAAAAAATCTGCTTTTCAGTCGATCGACTGCATGTCAAAAATGGCCAAAAAAACCTGGAATCCAGTCGATCTTGAGGGGCTCCAGTCGATCGACCGCAGTTGATCGGCCAAGTAGGCAGTCGATCGACTGCATCGTCCAAAATGCCAAAAGTCCCTTGAATCCAGTCGATTTTGGGGGTTCAGTCGATCGACTATAAGGACAGTCGGTCGACTGGATTCCTGCGCCTGGCTCAATTTCTCGTTCTTTTCACGTTCGCCGGTTGATCGAGCCTCGTCCGTTGCGCTTCCTTGCTTGTCCGTCCACTCCCGAGTCGAGTATCAACGATCCCAAATGAGCACGGGCCCCGCTTGGACGTCCTACGGCCAAGAGAAAAAACGAAAAAGTGAAAAACTACGAAAACTAATTAATAAAACGTACAAAAAACTAAGAAAACCCAGAAATGACAAAAAACGGCCAACTCGACTCTTAAAACACTTAAAAGCAATCAAAACTCACGCAACGTGATACAAAAACGATAATAAAAATATGTACAAAAACGTGCAAATCAACCACCCCACACTTAGATGGTTGCTTGTCCTCAAGCAAAACTAACGTAAAATTACTAAACTACCCCCGACCAATCCTAACTAATGCACAAAAGAATTCGAGACGTCGTACGCTACATTGCTTTTTATCTTTGGCTAAAAGGACGTCAATGTGCGTTGTTAAGGAAATTTAGACCGACTCCCGAAACCTAAAAGGACTTAAACAATCCACCAAGTCGGTCTCCCCGTCCTTGCCCCGGCTAAGGTTTATCCACGCTCGAACCGTTAATCGGCTCTCTACTAGCCAAATCATCTACGCTTCTCTTTAACAAATATATATTAAAAATCGGAAAAAAGGAAAAACGTGCTACTCAACAACTTCAAGGATTTATAACGTATCCTTATTTATTCATCTCTTTTTTTTTTTTGGTACTTAAATAGTAAATAAAGATGAAAATACGAAGCTTTCAACGACTCCGATCATTTGTTGCTACTAGCAACTTACAAAATTCCCGATCGAGCACGTGGAGTAATTGACGACTCCAAATTACAAGACAAAAACCTATAGAGAGCGTTTGATGACGAGGACTAGTCGAGGCACTAGTTCTAAACGAGCACAAGGATAGCACGAAGCTAAAACCGAACGGAGATCCCAACAAGTTGAACCACCTAAGTCCACTATAATCGATCGAAAATCTAAACACCCTAACAAATCATCAAAACCGCGTCACTTCGCCAAGGGTCCAAGCAATAATAGCACACACATTACTCAAATTAACAAAAGCAAGCATACGACAAAATTAAAAGCCTAGGACGAACTCTAACCACCCCACACTTAAAACCTAGCAATGTCCCCATTGCGTATTTAAGCTAATAAAAGCAGTAAAAAGGTGTAGGGAAAAGAGAACGCCCCTAAGTCCGAGCTGGTGTCGTCGTGGTTGTGCAAAAGTCATCGTCGGGAGCCGAGGCAAGCAACAATCTATCTACAAGGTAAGGTAAGTCTTGAAAATTTGCACAAAAATAAACTATTTACAAAAACGAAAATCTTTTTGAGTTTTTGAATTTTCTAATTTGTTTGGATTTTATTTTTCAAATTTGTTTTATATTTTGAGAATATATATTCATAGAAAATGAAATTAAACTATATACAGAAATGAAAGCAATTAAAAGGATTTTTTTTTATTTTATTATTTTATTATTTTATTTTATTTTTTATTTTTTATTTTTTTTTACAAGAGTCGAGACGAGAAATAAAAGAACATAATCGAAAGATAAACCAAATAAAACACAAAAACAATAAACAAATAAAATAAACAAAGGATAATCTAGGAGATTTAACGACGTCTCCTAGGTCGGGCACGGAGGGTCGCGTCCTCGTCTTCCTCGTTTCCACCCTCACCGCCGTCATCGTCATTTTCGTACCGACGCATCCGACTCTCGACCAAAAGGAGCCGGCTATGGAGGCCGCGGAAAGCT
>BMAC01000606.1:801572-815157 GCA_014905375.1 Phtheirospermum japonicum | reverse complement strand
GCGGCATTGGACTTGGGTGACGGTGGGGATCGAGCACAACAATTTGGCAGTAATGGTGTAGTGGTGTGACATGCGTCATTGTCGCGCGGTTGTTGTTCTCGTGGTGGTGTGGGTTAACGGTCGGCTTGTGGCAGCGTGGACAATGGTTGGCAGAGGTCTCTCTCTCTCTTTGTTTTTTTTCTTTCCTTTCAGCTTGAGACGGGGGCGTGCAACAAACCTTTATCGGGGCTTTGCTAAAGGACTTAAGTGCTATCGGTATGAGTTTTTATTTTTTTTATAAAATTATTTTTGAAATACCGACGGGCTTATGCCGTCAGTGTCACGTTGGCATACCCATGGCTATCAGGTGGCATCGTTTCACCGATGGGCACTAATGCATCTGAGACATTATAGAACGGATAAAACAGACATTGCAGAAAGGATTCTGCTGCGTTCTAGATACAGCCGTCCTATAAAAATATGACTTTCTACAACGGTTATTTTTTATCCATTCTAGAAAGTCAACTTTCAAGAACGATTAGTTACCCGTCTAGAAAGTCATCTTTCCAGTCCTTTACTCATCAAACCCGTTCTATGAATAACTTTTTAGAACGAATTTTAACAAATTCATTCTGAAAAGCCTATCTTCTAGAACGGGTTTTAAAAATTCCATTCTGAAAAATCTATCTTCTAGAACGGATATTAAATTCTGAAAAGTCTATCTTCTAGAACGGTTTTAAAAAATCCGTTCTGAAAGTCTTCTAGAACGGGTGTACAAAAGTTACCTTCTAAAAAGTTTAAAAAATAAAAAAAAAATGAAATGAAAGTAGGAATACACCCAAATCACTAATAATAAATATTGTGAATATATTAATTATATCACAAAAAAATACACCAAAATTCAATAAAATCTAAGACACAAAAAACTAAAACTAATATTAATACAATAATATTTTTTTATTCAACTATATGAAATCCAAAAAAAAAAAAACAAGAAAAGAAAAACGGATACACCCCATTCAGAACTTTTGTTCAGCACTGAGTTGAATCTAAAAACCTCCAGTAATAACCTCCTCCATGAGAATGAATCAATCAGTATTGTCAAACCTGTAATGCATGATTTTAATAATTGAAATCATCGACATAACAAGAATATAAAGATATAAATCATATAGAAATAGTATGATCAAGACACGTATACATAATCATGAATGAATGACAGAGTTTCAGAATCATAAATGACTGACGCAAATGTGAACCCATGTTCTGTCCAAATTTTTAAAGTGCAAACTATCAGGGTTTGGCCAAATTTTACAAAACAACCCTTGAGGTTTGGCCTAATCACAAAAACACCTAATTATCTTTTCAATATTACAAACAGCCCCTGACATTTATCTCTTTCAAAAATTGCAACCTAAAGAGGAAGGTATTTGGTAGGTAAATACCAAACTCAAGGGGGTGTTTGCAACACTTTAAGGGGTATTTGTAATTTTGAAAGATAACTGTAGTTCTTCGTAATAGGCTAAACTCCAAGGTATTTTTTCTATGTAGTGGGTACCAAATTCAAAAGGAATTATCCCCAAAATTATCCTCGTTCCGTTTTCCACCTACATAAACAAGGAGTATATCGATGTATATAAAACAAAAAATGAAGCGGTAAAAATTAAAAAAACACATGATTCAGGAGAGTCAAACCTCAAGGGTTGTTTTGTATGAGCAGCTAAAGGCCCCAATAACCACAATTAAAAACACATGAATCAGGAGAGTCAATACCATTACAGATAAATAAATAAAAAAATCTAAAAAAATGAAGGGGTAAAAATTAATAAACTGCCAAACTTTGGGAGGTTCCTCTCAGCTTCCCCACAGCTATGAACTCCAATATCTCTCCTTAAAATCACTCAATCCATAATGGTCTTCATCTAGAATCTTTTGTGCTTGAATTTCATCAAAATTCTCGTAACTGAAAAATTACGGAAAAAATGTCAAAAGCATGGATAACATAACCGATGTTTCTAACAATAATATTTCCAGAAGTTATGAATGTGTGGAGGAGATTATATATGAAAAATAAACCTGTATTCTCCCCAAGGCAATGCGGTCAACCAATAAAGATAATTGCGTGTAACATTAAATTCACTCGAACTTGCTTCTAGTAATTGTAATTTTGTCAGCTCTTCTTCTATGACTTGCAAAACATGAGCTAGTATTTTCTCCTTCTTTGGGTCAAGTCTTTCTCTGAACTTTGCTGTAATAAATGACGACGAATGTCAATCATAAACATTATTCAGAAATTTTGATATATAATTAATTACATGCATATTACTAAGGACAATTTCGAAGGAGCGCCATATAAATCACATGTTTTCTCACGCAGTGTATATCAATAGGATAGGAGCATATCAAAAGGTATATGTATAAAATATGACCTATCTACATCATCACAAAAATCTATCCAAGTACCATGCAAGTAGGAAAAAGACACAGGTAATAAAAAATGCAAATAAGTCGATATTCAAATAGCTTTCTGTATTCAATAAACTTTCACCTCTCGCAGTTACCAAAACCAGCACAAAAATGGACAAGCACGAAATACAGTTGACAGAAACAACTCAAAGTAAATGCAAGTTTGACGAATGAGAACAAACCAGAAAGAGCAGTTTGTCATCAGCCTCCAATCCGAGTTCCTGCACATTTTACATAATCGTTGCTCCTAAATCAAACGTCCTTCTTAGTACAATCTGATTGAAGCAGAAATATAGTCAGAATAATGTGCTACATCACATTTAAGTAATATGAACTGAAAACCGCTACTAATTAACATGCCTTCTTTATGGCCTTTAGCTGCTCATTCAGAAAGTAGCGGCTCTGCTCCCCACTTATTTTTTCTTCAATGGCCTTGGCTATAGATTCCTGAAAACAGGAAAATTTTATCAGGAAAGATAGAATCTAAAACGATCTTGAGATATATTGCCCAGCCGTTCACACTTGGATTTTGCTGATCTCCATCTCTTTCTTTACTAACTCTAAGGTGAGTTTTAGCCGTTTATGCACCCGAATGTCGAGATTTGATAGCATCAGAAATGTGAAGGCAAAAAAAATATTTGGGCATGAAAATAGGTAAAAGAAAAAAACACCAACATCACCAAACCCACGCCAGGGCATGAGTTGTAGAGTTTATCATAATTATCTGAGCTAGTGCTTTATTCTATTTTATCTTTTCGAAACACCTTTACAAAGAATATCAAAATAACGAAAGAAAACAAAATTAGAGAACAAAACTCATTCACAAAGAGAGAAGTTTAGGAATTAAAGTGTGTACCATTAACTACTTACGTCAAGTTCTTCAAGCACTTGCTGGCATCGTAACTTATTAGCACCTGATATTTCTGCTCCAAATCTGCCACCCTTGGATAAGTAAAATCACCAATATGCTACAGATATTACAAGCTAGGAGATAGCACATAAAAAAATGCAAGATTTGAATGTTCACATACTCACAAATATAGTAGAACTCATATCATTAGATATTATTAGAAATGTTAAAGCAAATATCTTTCAAACTATAAAAAGAAAGTGATTCCACACACATCCAGAAGAAAAAAAATCTTAAGACAAATATCTATATGCGCATAATAATAATACATCCGATCACTAAGGACCATAAGTCAATTGGTCACCTATCAAATCTTCGTAGTAAGAAGGGTTGAAATAGTTTATACCCCCCTCTTCTCACAAAGATAGGACATGTTACTAGTTCAGGTATCCAATAAAGATATGCTTGTTACTACATTTAGTATGCAACTAACTTTACATTTCCAAGTACAACCCTATTTTTAATTATTTTACGGTCACACTACTGTATTTACCTAGACTAACTTCTACGAAACTGAGTAGAACATACGAGCATGAAAATCTCCACTTTATCAGAAACTACTGCTACATAGATAGAGGTTGGAAATTCTGGATCAAAAAAAGTTGCAAGCTAAAAATTCCAGTCACTAAGAAATTTATGCAAAACCTAACAACGCCATTCTATGTATGCTAGAAAAATGTTGGCATAGGTGAGGGAACCTTACCTGAGTGTAAGTTTGTGCATGATCTCTCCAGAGAGGACTTGTTTTCAAAACATCTCTCAGAGTTGATATAACTTCAAATGATGTAGCCTTGAGAATGTTATCATCCTTATCATATAATTTTTCCTGAAATACAAGCCAAAAATATAGTAATGAAAGTATTACATGGATATGTAGTCCTAAGTAAATATGAACAGATTTTGCATATCTTGAGATGATCAACTTTAACTGTCAGAGGATCTTCACTGACCTGCGTAAGACAAAATACATCAGCTTACCAAAGTTTGCGCTGATAGAGATGGATATATATATATCAGTGGGCCAAAACAAGAATAAAATTATTAAATAACCTATCTGTTTAATCTATTTATTAATTAAACCACAAAATGAATAATGAAAACACAGCTCCACTGACCATCTCTGTGATTCGGAGTCGTCTATGACCGATGCGGACAACTTGCTCTCCCTGGATGCTTGTAATCTATGTCATCAAGCCAGATTCGTCAATCTAAAGTATTAGTTATACAGATATCAATTCATGGTACAGCCTAACAAACCAGAAAACATGTTACCTGAGCTAGTGTCCCAACTTCATGAAGGCGATTGAGTAAGTCTTTTCCTTTGAGATCTGATATATATTCTTCTCTGTGTCTGAACCCTCAGCCCCTTCCTCATCTTTAAGAAGGAAGGCCCCATTATAAGGAGCTTGCCTTCTTCTGCTCCCTACTAAAGCTGCTAACAATTTTGGATCCTGCAAAAGCTATCTAATTCAACTCTATTCTAACCACAAATAGAAAAGTGTATTTCACCTTAATCTTTAATAGCAAACTGAAGGTACTGAATAATTTAGCATAAGATTCTAAAAATAAAATAAAATAATAAAATAAAAAGTGTCCGACTTCAATTTTCTGCAACTATTAATTTTTCCAGTTAAGAAAAAAATACATAAAAGATAACATAAATTTTTAATACTCCAATGAAGCAACAACAATTATAACCTTGAACCACTATTTTAGAACATTTAAAATGATTTTAAACATGAAGTGCAGAATTATCAGTAAAATAATCCACTTACATCAATCATATCACAAGAAAATAAATCCAATGTTACTTACACAATATAAGTCAAACTCAAGCAAATCCAAGCAATTAACACCAAGCAATCCTTCAATTCAAAGTCCCAAAGATCACCTATATACACATTATAATAAGTAAAACCAAATTCATAAAAAATAAGAATTCTAGAATGCCTACTGAAACATAAAATCTCAATGATCAATTGATACCTTTAAACTCCTCAAGTGATGGGCAAGCAAAACCCCAGATCAATTTCGAGAACAAACCAAAATTTAACCTCCAATTTGAGATCCTAAGCCACGGTAAACTTGAAGTTTTACCGCCATGCGGAGAGAATCTTAGTGTCAGTGGTGTGAGGAAGTGTGTTGGTGGGGTATAAGGTGATAAGACTGTAGGAGAAATTTGGGGCGGACCCCACGCTCAAAAGCCGGGTTGAAATTTCAATGGGGGCAGAATATGGGAAGACGTGTAATTGCTTGAACAATGGGCTAATGGTGATCTGGGGAGAGAGTATTTTGTATCATGCTTCTCGGGAGGCTTTTGTAGGTGGTGGCGGACGACTTTTGGAGGTGGTGACGGGAGAGCGATCCAGAGGTGTTGAAAGGAGATAAAAGGGTTCGGGCAACTTACTCAGACAGAAGTTGAATAATTTAATTAAATTTATAAATATATAGAACATATAAAGATTAATACGTTCTGGAAAGTTTATTTTACGTTCTAAAAAGTAATTATTCTAGAACGGGTGTAAAATATACCTTCTACATATGAAACATACTAAAACGGGTATAAAATATACCTTCTAAATGTGTCAGCTT
Source organism: Phtheirospermum japonicum (assembly GCA_014905375.1). Classification (NCBI taxonomy): domain Eukaryota; kingdom Viridiplantae; phylum Streptophyta; class Magnoliopsida; order Lamiales; family Orobanchaceae; genus Phtheirospermum; species Phtheirospermum japonicum. The sequence continues at coordinate 809,210 of BMAC01000606.1, read as the reverse complement.
CCAATTTTTCAGAAAGTACATTTTAAACTCATTTTAGAATTACGCCTTTAATTACGAGAATGCCACCGGATAGACATTGTAGAAGGTAGCCGAAACGACCGTTTTAGAATGTCTGTTCTAGAAAGCTGTTTATTGTACTAGGGGGTTTGTGCCTGTTGGTAGCCCGTCAGTATTTCCCCTGGCATCAGCGACCATCGACAAGTCGTTGGTATATGCCGACGGCTATTGCCCGTCGGTGAATCCCATCGACAATATATGATTTTTTGTAGTTTATAATCATATGTAACTTTTTCTTTTTTTAATATACTTTGCTAATGCATGAATATGGCTAGTTAAATTACACATTATACTCGTACAAAACTCGTGGACCGGCCGTACAAATAATTGAAAATCACTTATGTTTCTCTTGCACATTCAAAATTTATTGAAGAATACACGTATTTTTATCATGATACAAATAATATTATATTATGTTATTTTACAATAATACTCCATCTTAATTTATAATTTTATACTTTTATTCATTTACCTTTTAAAATCTGATAATTAAACAAAAAGAAGAAAAACTTATACAGAAAGGGGTGTTGATCATATTGTTGGTGGTCGCTCAACTTGACTTTCTAGTAGGACCAACCTCGCCAAGGTGACAAAACATGTAAGCATTTCATTTTGTCAAAAGGCATAGGCAAAACTCTACAATGATGAACAACATGCGAATCGACAATCAGGCTTAGGGGTGCCTCGCTGAAAAGGCAAGTAGTTTGGTTGTGGGCGAGATACGAAGCAGAAAAATGAAAAACCATTGAAATCCAAACAGACTGTGGCTTTGAGGATGAGATGAGGTTGACATCATGATTATAAGAACGAACAATAAGTGACGGTTAAAAGAGAAAGCTTGCTACCTTGAGATAAGAAATATCGGGGGATAACGAATCGACCCTCAAAATGAGGTCATAGCGAAACAGAGGATAACATGTGACGTGGTGTCAGCCAAGCCTGCATCCTGTAAGGACTAGTATAAATATAGAACCTCGAGAGTTAAATAGAGTTAAATAAGGAGGACAACTTACACTAAAATTCCCTTGGCATTTGCATTTCCGAGGGAATACGTTCCCTCGGTACTACCAACTGACGATTTCCTCGGTAGTAATTGGGAAGTTGTACGAAATGTGAAAGACCAAGGGAATGTATATTATTATAATTTATTATTATTATTAGTTTCATTTTCATTTTCATTATTATATTACATATTTCTATATAACCCGAAACAAAAATAAAAGGATAACAAAACACGAATTGAGATAAAAAAGTTTCGAAATACCTAAAATATTTTTACAAAATACTTCTCTAAGTATAATAAGTTTAAAACCCATCGTAAATAATAAATGTCATAAAAGTTGTTTATAACAACTATATATGTCGGGGGAGGCTGCTGGGACATTTGAAAAAATTGCCATCGCTGCGGTGACTTTCTCGTTTAGTTGGACATCCATCTCAAGTTGAAATCGTGCCTCAAGATTCTGCTGCTGCTATGCATGTGTTTGCTCGCCTTGGTTGTACTTATCTTTCTTCATTTGTTGGGTTTGTTTTGTGGCCTCGAGCTTCTCGTGCCGCGCCCTGGGTAGGTACCGCTGCGACTTGAGCTGCTTCTGCAGTTCTATCACTTTCTTGCCCATTAAATGCTCTTTATCTCCAAACTTATTTTGCAAATGCAACACACAAATAATCCGATTTTGGGTTTCAAAAAGAATTGTTGATGGAATCTAAATCTCATCATTCCTCGTAAGTGAGAAATTTTAAATTTGTAAATTCAAAGTAAAAGTTTTAATGAACTTCAAACCTGAAACATGACAACAATGGAGGTACTTAAGCGTCTGAATTTTAAGAAAATGCAAGTAAACAAAGAAAGATTGATGAAACTTCAATCAAGAAAATTCCCAAGTTTATAACCTTGGAAACTCCTAGATTCCCTTCCCATCTCTCCATCTCGTCTCTCTATCTTTCATAGTATTTTTCATCTTCATCTTCAAAGCAAAGTATTGTTATGAAGTAAATTGAGAGAAAATCAAGACACCCTCAATTGAGAAACTCACAAAAAGGTGTTTACTATCCTGTTAATTACACTTTTACATTTTGAAGTAGAGGTAGAGATGTGTTGGGGATTTTGGTCCCGACGATTTCTTTCCATTTTATATATTTGTCTTTCTTAGACTTTGATCTATTTAGGACTCTAGATTTATCTCTCAAAGTTGTTTAAGTCTTTATCTAGTTTCCTTATTTGTAGTTTGACTTGTTCATCAAGACTACTAGTCTTGGTTATTTATATGTAATAGATCAAACACAAAATGACACACGGGAACTAAATGACACACGGGAACTAGGGTTTAAAAGCAAGAGCAAGACCGCAGGACGTATTCAAGGAAGCAGAACACAAGATCTACTTGGAGCTACAAGTTGGAATCAAGAGATCTTCAACGTTGCGTAACCAACGGAGGAGATCGAATCATTCGTAGCAACAAGTATTTGTGTATCACTTTTTGATACATCTGTTTTTCATATATTTCTTAAATATTTTGTAATTGTTCCTGAACGATTAAGTAATATAGTTTTTGGGTTTGTATATCCATGTCCGTAAGTACTTTTACTTACGGACTAAAAGTTTAATAAGTGTGTTCATTTATTTTCATTCCACTGCCATTCTAAGTTTCTCTGATAGGTGTTATCACTGGTGGTATTTGACATCAATCATAACACCTATTATGTTATAAGTCTGCTATTTCAAATTGGTTGGTATTAACACTAGTGTTATTTATCACGAGTATTAATATCACGTTTCTAAATCATAGATCTACAAAACTACCAAGATTATTTTCACATTTCTCGGAGCTATAAGCATCACCAACATTTTTCAGTCGGCCTACTTTAATTTTATTGTTTCGCATACAAATGTAGGCATTGTATGCCCATATATATAAATGGAGTCAAAAGCCTATCCTCTCTATGAAAAAGAGGACACTATATTTACTTTAATCAAAAGTGGGCAAATGATCATCAATTTAAGTATCATCTAAAACAATAAAATACTTTCCAACAATTATGCATTTATATTGAGCTGAAGGTTTCTATTGAACTCTTAGGTGAATCAACCAAGCATAACTTCAATATGCAATGCATTGGGATGAGAACACAAAGCAACCTACCTTTACGTCTACCAATTTCGTATTATATTTAATCACGGCACTAAAGGCAGAATTCTACGATGCAATTTGATCTAATAGATTCAAATACATAAGACTTGAATCATTCCCATTTCTCACATTCAACAACTCTTAATAGTTGTAGAGAATAATTGAAATGAGAGAATACATAACTGCTGATCATATTCTCTCGATTATTTGACAATTTTGATAAAATTGACAGTGATATGATGAAATTTGAAAGTGACATATTCCGTTGTATCCCAATATTATTACTAGAAAAATACAACAATCACACCAGCTAGCATACTATACTAATATTCTAGCTATAATATCCTTTCAATACTATATAATCATCACTTATTGATCTTTGGAAGCATCATCATCACCCAGCTGCAAGCCCATGGAACCAGTCACTTCCGACGTTCCCCAGCTCTGATCATTGTAGCTTGCAGTCGGAGTCGTCGATTCGGATGGCCTAGGCGGGACTACCAAATTCCCATTTTGACCTTCAAGCATTTTCACCACCTGGCTCATCGACGGGCGATCGCCTGGACTCATCTGTTTGCACCACAATCCAACTATCATCATCTTCCTTTTGATCTCTCTCACATGCTCATCATTAACAGAATCATCGCCATCATCATCTGCATATCCGATTTCAATATCCTTGCCTTTATTGACACGGTCGTAAATCCAGTCCGGAAAATACTGGCTAGACTCGGCGTCCGCATTCGTCACTATGTCCCTTTTCACACCTGCCATTTCCATAAGCAGCATTCCAAACTATAGACATCAGCCTTATACGACACCCCGCCAATGCCTCTGTTGATCAGCTCCAGAGCCACGTAACCTATCGTCCCCCGCGCAGCAGTCAAAGTAACCGTAGTGTTGTCGGTGGAGTAAAATTTCGCCCGCCCGAAATCGGAGATTATGGGTATGAAATTATCATCGAGAAGTTTGTTGTGCGGTTTGATGTCGAAATGCAGAATCTGTATGTCACAGCCTCGGTGCAAATATTCAATACCATGAGCCACTCCGACCGCAATCTCGTACTTTCTGTCCCAGCTAAGAAAAAGTGAATCGGGTGTTTCTTGAGTGACGAAGATATATTCTCAAGCGAACCGTTAGGCATGAAATCGTAAATGAGGGCACGTTTGGATCTCTCAGCGCAATATCCGACAAGTTTAACCACATTGACATGGTGGATCCTTCCGATGGTTGCAACTTCGTTGATGAAGTCCTGTCCGTTGGATGGCTTGCTAAGTACTTTGACGGCTACGATATGGCCGCTATGGAGCTTTCCTTTGTAAACGGAACCGTAGCCGCCTTCACCTAGTTTTTCTCGAAATGTTTTTGTCATTTTCTTTATGTCCGAGTAGGAGTAGCGGATTGGCATGAGGTTGTTGTTACTTCGTAGGAAGCCTTCGATTATGTCGAATGTTGAGAAATGCCTTTGTCGGAGTTTATAGATTATAAGACCCAACATCAACGGCACTCCTATTAAGACCCTCAGGGCAAGGTTGAGCCCTAAGGGTCAAAAGGTTGAAATACTTATTTGTGTATAAAAGTCAAATATGCAGAATTATGCATATTTTTCCAAATTAGAAACAGAATTAGAAGCAACCATTGAACATTTAAAAGCATTAATATTACTCTCTCTGTTTTTCTTGTTTTTGTTTTTTTTTTAATGTTTTTTTTGTTTCCAAGCCAAAAGTTGGCAATATTTTTGAAGTGTTTGCAAACACTCCCTTAATTCATCAATTGCAACAGATGTGTTACACACACAGTTATTCACATTATGGCTCTCATACCACTTGAAACAGAAGAAATGGATTGGTGATGAAATTGAGGAACTCTATTTCAAGCTTAAAAACGTAGCACAAAGCCCTTTAAACACAGTTCTAAGTTCTAACCTAGGTCAAACAAGGTCAAAGCTACACTTATTCAACATGATTCATAGTGTAAAACCCAACACAAATATCCAATTTAGTGTGGTGAAACATTAGACAGTACAGAAAATAGTATATGAAAGTTGAACCAATACAGAAAAAAGTTAATGGTGACCCGACTAATGAAGTTTGGGATTATTCGCGATAATGTAATCATGGAAAAATTAAATTCAAGAAGCCTCCTTAAGAAAAGACTAATACCACAAAAAAATAGATGAACACACGGGCGTGTGTAACTAGAATGCAAAATCATGAAAAGACATCACAAAAAAAACAATGGAAAAGGACGGATGAAGAGGTCACCTGTGACTAACGAAGCAATAGCTGTCCCTGCACATAATGACATAAACAACATATACATGTTAAGCGCTGGGGATTTGAGTAATCTTGATTTAGGAGCATTACAGTTATTATCAGAGTAAGCTTCGTATCATCATATTACTGTTTTGTTTCTTAATTCAATTCATTTTTTGGGTTTCATTTAGATTGAATGATTTGGAATCCACCACGATGACTCAAAAATAACTCAAAACACGAGTTAAGGATTTGAAATATATTCAAATGTGAACTTCTATGATTTGTTGTTATTATGGGTTTGAAATTCTCGACTTCAAATCCTTCCATCCAAATGCAACCTTATAGAATTCAACTTATAAGAGATTCAATCAGTTAAATGGAGACCAGTGTAAACAACGGAGCAGAGTTACAGATTTCTTACAGAAGAATGCATTGAGGAGCGACATCATCATGGCAACTGCATTCTCAGAAATGAATAAGTAACATCAGAATAGAGAAGCTTAAGAAATTTCAAATGTGAAGTTAAAGTTGCATTATATTTTAGCTTCGTAATTCTTGGTGGAAGTTGGACTGAAAAACTTATGATAAGCAACTTTTACTATTTTGCATGTCTTTGTATCAGTAAACATCTGCATCTCTTATAGAGTAAAGAGAACTAACTACCGCATCATTGAGTCTTACCAGGATCAAAACAGCGAGGTCTTTCGCCATCAAACCAACAATCTCTGCACTTGTCACTACAACGCACGCTGAACCATGAAAGTTCAAACCCATATAGCAGAGAGCTATGGATATCTGAAAGAGAAACACTCTTTCCATCCTCAAGTGGCAACGAGGTCATGACTATGAGGTCTATCGTGCACATATTCATAACACATGATCCATTCAAATTACCAAACATTATATATGTGTGTCTTCTATTCGACTCCTTTAAACCATAACTCCTGTGGGCACAGTAAGCGTCAGCTTCCAAAAGAAGTGAGTTATTCACAGTCACAGGATATGGGCAGCTCATAAAAGTAATAGACGAGGTGATATACTCGTCTCTGTCCGTGTAGTTTCCGACTGAATATGGACGACCAGCTCTAAAATCGACCCGAGATAGAGGGAACTTCGGAAAAGAGCAACTGTTATTTTCTATGGTAGCGTCAGTTAGGCGGATAGTGTAGTTGGAATAATTGATTGCTTGCACAAGGTATTTGTGAGAGTGAAAATATATTAGGGTGGTATTATTCTCGCAAGATAGTTCATAGTCAGGATCACAGCATTGTTTCGGATCATCTTTCAGTCTGAAAGGGTGGCTAATATTGGGAATATTACCGCACGAAGATGGTACACAGTGAGGGATCTGCTTTCCGGTGCATGTTTGATAAATGAAACATGATCAAACAAGAAAGACGTTTGAGGAGGAGGAGGTTTTGGCTGAGCATGTTTTTGGTTGATTATGAGCCAGAGAATATGGAGAGAAGATAATGGAAATATTAGTCTCTTCCGGTGTGTGCAAATGCTCGAGTCTTGGTCAAGCTTGTGATGCAAGTTAACCAAAGCTTGGTCTTCGGGACTTGAGCAAGACCACACAACACCATCAGTGGGCCGAGAAAATTTTTGGTTTACAAATTTATTGGTTGCTTCCTGCGTCAACTTTAAAGTCTTTTTTTTTTTTTTTTTAATACAGGGAAATATTCTGATCCACATTAACTAGAGATAAATGCAAATAATTGACTTGTTCTGCAGTAATGAATGGATCTTAACCTTATAATATCAAGGAGATACAGAAGTTGGAAAAATAAAAACGAAAATGAATAGATCTTAAGGTTATATAGTGTCAAGGAGATGCTTGAAAATACCAAAAAAAATAAAAAAAATCACTACTATTAACATGTTGGTCTTCCTCATCTTTATTTTCTTGTCTTTGTTATTTCCAGTTCTAGTTCTTGAAGCAGGAAGAGGTGATTGTCAGCCAATCCACATGCAGAAAACATGGCCCGATAATTCAGTATGTGGTAGCTTCTTCAGAAGACATTTGCCTGGATCATACAGGTGAACTTCTTGAGATACATAGTTAATTTTCTTTACTATAAAATCTACTGAGAAAGGCAGCGCAAGCACGGTGTTTTTATTCTCGTTGCAATATACATCAAAACCAGGATAGCCACAATATTCAGGGTGTAGATATTTATGCCTGAAAGGAA
>BMAC01000606.1:767844-800500 GCA_014905375.1 Phtheirospermum japonicum | reverse complement strand
TGTACATACAGATGTATGGGGTCCTGCTCCTGTCAAATCCTCGAATGGATTTCTCCTACTATGTTTCCTTTATTGATCATTATACTCGATATACCTGGATCTATCTGCTAAAGCATAAATCTGATGTGCTCGCTGCCTTCACTCATCTGCAAAATCTTATCCTTACTCAGTTTAATTCTAAAATCAAATCGGTACAAAGTGATGGAGGGGGGAGAATTTATAGCCCTTACAAACCTGTTTCACTCCTCAGGGATACCACCACATAATCTCTTGTCCCTACCACACCTCAACAAAATGGCCTTGCTGAGAGAAAACATCGACACATTGTTGAAAAAGGTCTTTCTCTCCTCTCTCATTCTCATCTACCTATCAAATACTGGGATGGATGCCTTTACCACTGCTGTCTATCTCATAAATCGATTACCTTCTAAAATCACTCAGTACAAAAGTCCTCATCAGCTCCTACTAAATCAAGTCCCCAGCTACACTCATCTTAAACCCTTTGGGTGTCTCTGTTACCCTCATCTTAGACCGCTCAATAAACACAAGCTTCAGTTCAGGTCGCTTCCTAGTACATTTCTTGGTTACAGTGAACACTATAAGGGTTTCAAAGTCCTACTGCCAGATAACAAAGTTATAATCACCAGACATGTGATCTTTGACGAGCTCAAATTTCCCTTCTCTAAAAATTCTGAACCTCACTCCTGCTCCAATGTTCAACCATCAATTCTTGGTCCTCCACCTCTTATACCACAAGCGACCTCGCCACATGTGTCCAGCGACCTCCACACAACCACATGCGACCTCACCACAACCACATGCGACCTCCACACAACCACATGCGACCTCATCACAGTCTCATGTTCAGCCCTCCATACTTGGTCCGCCTCCTCCCATACAGGTACCCAAGAATCCATACCGCGCGACCTCACCATCACCTCAAATGGTCCAATCTCCCAGTTCTTCCCATCCAACCAATCCCACTATCCTCCAACCAATCTAGTCCCTCTACTATTCCTCTTACTGTTGAATTACCAATTATGGGCTCTCCCACATGCTTCTCCTTTTCCTCGTACTAACCCTCTTGCAGGTAAACACCACATGGTCACACGAGCTAAGGCAAGAATTTACAAGCCCAGGTGTGCTCAGTGCGCAGCTTCTCGATTTTAAGGAGCCTCTCCTCCTATGTTGAGGCTTTAACACATCCCAAGTGGAAAGCAGCTATGAGTGAAGAGTATGCAGCTCTCCTTAAGAATCAGACATGGTCTCTCTCTGAGGCTACCTCCGGGCAAGTCCTTGATCGGTTGCAAGTGGGGTGTTCAAACTAAAAACTCATGTTAATGGTTCTTAAGGAGGAGCTGCATACTCTTCCACACATAGCCGCTTTCCACTTGGGATGTGTTAAAGCCTCAACATAGGAGGGAGAGCTCCTTGAAATCGAGAAGCTGCGCACTGAGCACCCTGGGCTTGTAAATTCCTGCCTTAGCCTCTCGTGTGACCATGTGGTGTTTACCTGCAATAGGGTTAGTACGAGGAAAAGGAGAAGCATGTGGAGAGCTCATAATTGCGTAATTCAACAGTAAGAGGAATAGTAGAGGGACTAGATTGGTTGGAGGATAGTGGGATTGGTTGATGGGGAGGGAAACTGGGAGATTAGGACCATTTGAGGTGATGGTGAGGTCGCGCGGTATGGATTCTGGGTACCTGTATGGGAGGAGGCGGGACAAAGTATGGAGGGCTGAACATGAGACTGTGATGAGGTCACATTGTGGTTGTGTGGAGGTCGCATTTGGTTGTGGTGAGGTCGCATGGGTTGTGGTGAGGATCGCTGGCACATGCACATGTGCGAGGTCACTTGTGGTATAAGAGGTGGAAGGACCAAGGAGTTGATGGTTGAACATTGGAGCAGGATTGAGGTTCAAAAATTTTTGAGAGAAGGGAAATTTGAGCTCGCCAAAGATCACATGTCTGGGTGATTATAACTTTGTTATCTGGCAGTTAGGACTTTGAAACCCTTATAGTGTTCACTGTAACCAAGAAATGTACTAGGGAAGCGGACCTGAACTGGAAGCTTTTGTTTATTGAGCGTCTAAGATGAGGGTAACAGGAGACACCCAAAGGGTTTAAGATGAGTGTAGCTGGGAACTTGATTTAGGTAGAAGCTGACGAGGGACTTTTGTACTGGAGTGTTTTAGAAGGTAATCAATTAATGAGATAGACAGCAGTGGTAAAGGCATCATCCCAGTATTTGATAGGTAGATGAGAATGAGAGAGGAGAGAAAGGACCTTTTTTAACAATGTTGTCGATGTTTTCTTTCAGCAAGGCCATTTTGTTGGAGGTGTGTAGGGACAAGAGATTATGCGGTGTATTCCTGAGGAGTGGAAACAGGTTGTAAGGGCTATAAACTCTACCCCCTCCATCCAACTTTATGTACCGATTTGATTTTAGAATGAAACTGAGTAAGGAATAAGATTTTGCAGATGAGTGAAAGGCAGCGAGCACACATCAGATTATGCTTTAGCAGATAGAATCCAGGTATATCGAGTATAATGATCAATAAAGGAAACATAGTAGGAAGATCCATTCGAGGATTTGGACAAGGAGCAGGACCCCATACATCGGAGGTAGCTCAGAGAGAGACCATGTCTGATTCTTAAGGAGAGCTGCATACTCTTCACTCATAGTTGCTTTCCACTTGGGATGTGTTAAAGCCTCAACATAGGAGGAGGGCTCCTTAAAATCGAGAAGTTGCGCACTGAGCACCCTGGGCTTGTAAATTCCTGCCTTAGCTCGTGTGACCATGTGGTGTTTACCTGCAAGAGGGTTAGTACGAGGAAAAGGAGAATCATGTGGAGAGCCCATAATTGGTAATTCAACAGTAAGAGGAATAGTAGAGGGACTAGATTGGTTGGAGGATAGTGGGATTGGTTGATGGGAAGAACTAGGAAGATTGGACCATTTTGAGGTGATGGTGAGGTCGCGCGGTATGGATTCTGGGGTACCTGTATGGGAGGAGGCGGACCAAGTATGGAGGGCTGAACATGAGACTGTGATGAGGTGCGGCATGTGGTTGTGTGGTGAGGTCGCATGTGGTTGTGTGGAGGTCGCTGGCACATGTGGCGAGGTCGCTTGTGGTATAAGAGGTGGAGGACCAAGAATTGATGGTTGAACATTGGAGCAGGAGTGAGGTTCAGAATTTTTAGAGAAGGAAATTTGAGCTCGTCAAAGATCACATGTCTGGTGATTATAACTTTGTTATCTGGCAGTAGGACTTTGAAACCCTTATAGTGTTCACTGTAACTAAGAAATGTACTAGGAAGCGACCTGAACTGAAGCTTGTGTTTATTGAGCGGTCTAAGATGAGGGTAACAGAGACACCCAAAGGGTTTAAGATGAGTGTAGCTGGGGACTTGATTTAGTAGGAGCTGATGAGGACTTTTGTACTGAGTGATTTTAGAAGGTAATCGATTTATGAGATAGACAGCAGTGGTAAAAGGCATCATCCCAGTATTTGATAGGTAGATGAGAATGAGAGAGGAGAGAAAGACCTTTTTCAACAATGTGTCGATGTTTTCTCTCAACAAGGCCATTTTGTTGAGGTGTGTAGGGACAAGAGATTCTGTGGTGTATCCCTGAGGAGTGAAACAGGTTTGTAAGGGCTATAAATTCTCCCCCTCCATCACTTTGTACCGATTTGATTTTAGAATTAAAACTGAGTAAGGATAAGATTTTGCAGATGAGTGAAGGCAGCGAGCACATCAGATTTATGCTTTAGCAGATAGATCCAGGTATATCGAGTATAATGATCAATAAAGGAAACATAGTAGGAGAATCCATTCGAGGATTTGACAGGAGCAGGACCCCATACATCTGTATGTACAAGATCAAAGGGTTTTGTATATTCGGTTCCTGAAGGAGAAAAGGGTAGCTTATGACTTTTACCCTGAAGACAAGCACAACAAGTAGAAAAGGTAATTTTATTAATATTATTAATGGAGAGATTACAGGTTCTAAAAACTTCTTGTAATACATTATTGGCAGGATGCCCTAATCTAAGGTGCCACAACTGCTTTCTGCTTCTTTATTCGAATCACTGAACTCAGTGATGAAGATACTAGGGTCTTCTCTCATGAAAGAGGTAGATGGGGTTGATGGCGAGCTGGAGGTGTTGGCGAGCTGGATGTCAAATTTGTAAATACCATTCCTAAGAGAGTCTCGGAGAAGAATTTGATGTGTAACCTGGTCCTTTACATAGCAAGAAGTAGGATGAAATTCAAAGTAAACAGAGTTATCTTCAAAAATATACAGCTATTTTATGTTTTTCACTTTTATCTAACATTTTATAAATTAATTTAAAAACTACTGAATATAAATTTATCCCGCGGCGAGGTGCAGGTCAATTTCTAGTTATTATAATAGAATGTTGTTGAAGGTATACCTTTTTTTTTTTTGTCTTGCGTGCCGTTTTTAATTTGGAGGCAATTTATTAGGTGGACCTATGTGCACCTTACTAGGTGCACTCTGTATTACGTGATGATATCTGATAGTTATACGTGATGATATTTGACAGTTATACGTGATGATATATGTTAGTTATACGTGATGATATGTGTCAAAATTTTAGAGTTTAGGGTTTACTTTTCCATTTTAGGGTTTAGTTTTCCATTTTTAGGGTTTAGTTTTTCATTTTTAGGGTTTAATATTCCATTTTAGGGTTTAGTTTTCCATTTTAGGGTTTAGTTTTTCATTTTTAGGGTTTAATATTTCATTTTAAGGTTTAATTTTTTATTTTTTTTAATTTTTTTTTTAATTTCTATCATTCTGCCAGTTATATGTGATGATATGTGTCAGTTATATGTGATGATATGCGATAGAAATTTAGGATTTAGAGTTTAATATTCAATTTGGGTTTAATTTTTTATTTTAGGGATTAATTTTCCATTTTTAGGGTTTAATTTTTTGTTTTAGGTTTATTTTTTTAATTTTAGAATTTTTAATTTTAGATTTAGAGTTTCAATTACTTGTGATGATATGTACCACTTATATGTGCTGATTTGTACCAGTTATATGTGATGATATGTACCAGTTATATACGATGATAAATTAAATTACAGGTGCACTTGGGTCCATGGTATATTGTTCCTAATTTGGGGACCATAACACTTCTTATTATAATAATAAGTCAGCCTTAATTTTCAATTTGATTTCTCAATATATTGAGAATTTCTTTATGGGAAAATTTTATTTTTGATATATTATGTTGGTCATTTTTCGCAAAAGGTACGTGATGTTGGACAATATCAAACTACATCTAATAAGTTGGCAAATTTATCAAATAAAGTACAAAAAAAGCCCGATGTCCAAATGCTGACGTGGCATGATTATTTAATTTCTTATCATTTTTCATTTAATTTTAAATATGAAATGAATGGAAAAGTCTATTTTGCCATCATTCCTTTTCTTTTTTTTATTTCTTTCTTTCTTAAAAATATTTTTAGAAAAAGCAAAGGAGATTAGCTTTCTTCTCCCCAAATGTCCGCTGCCATTAATGAAACCCAGCAGCAAACTCAAGGTTTCACCGCTGCCTACGCCGTTTCAACCATCCGACGCCGCTGTAGAGAGAGAAAAAAACCTCCAACCTCTACCCAGCTCAGCCACAAATCCTCAAGTCTTTCTTTATAAGCACAGATCCATCTTCTTTCCGACTCCCATAACCAAACTGTAAAAAAAAAAGGGCAAATTTCTCCATTTCTCATCGCCCTTCAATTTCATAAATTCCCAAATTTCCTATCAACCTGAATTCAGCCTCAGTTCAAATTCATCCCTCGCTTCACAACCCAGTCTCCCATCAGTTCCTTCCCTCGAACAACCTGCCGCCGCCGCCGACGACCACCATTGCTCTGCCACACTCAAACCCCACTCCTCCTACATATTCTCCCTCGCCCTCGCCGGAGAACACCTCTATTGTGGCGACGCCGACGGAAAAATCGTCGTATGTGATCGCACCCCAAAATTACAATTCCACCCATGTCGCATCAGCTTCACCGTCGTAAAATCGATCGTAATCTCCGGCGACAAAATCTTCGCGGCGCATCAGGACAACAAAATTCGCGTCTGGAAAATCGACGATGATTCCTCAAATCACCGGAAGTACAGGAAATCACGATTCTACCCACCCTCAGCGACCGGTGCTCGTGCCTTTTCTCCGCCGAGAACTACGTTAAAGTGCGCCGGCACAAAACCTTGAGTTTTCTCTCTCTACGGAGGCGTCGGATGGTTGAAACGGCGTAGGCAGTGGTGGTGAAATCTTGAGTTTACTGCTGGGTTTCATTAATGGCAGCGGACATTTGGGGAGAAGAAAGCTAATCTCCTTGGCTTTTTCCAAAAATATTTTTAAGAAAGAAAGAAATGAAAAAAGAAAAGAAATGAGGGGCAAAATAGACTTTTTTATTCATTTCATATTTAAAATTAAATGAAAAATAATAAAAAATTAAATAATCATGTCACATCAGTATTTGGGCTCGGGCTTTTTCTGTATCTTAATTGAATTGCCAATTTATTAAATATAATTTGATGCTATCCAATATCACGTATTTACTTTTTGTAGAAAATGACAAAAATAATGTATGTAAAATGAAAATTTTCTATTTCTTTATTGTAGTATCTACCCATTAAATTCCATGACAATATTGATACCCTTTTAATCCATAATTAAAACCTTATTAGATCACTATAACTGAAATATATATTATAAAGCAGCATTGCACATTCAATTGACATATTTTAGTCCAAATCAGATTATTCTGTCAAGTAGATAAATTTGTGTAACTAGCTAGGTGCGAACAAATATCTTAAAGCTCTAGAAATTCTAGACGAATTAGAAAACGAAAAGTAAATTCCAATACGAAGAAATAAAGAGTCCAGTTTATCACTGGATATGATATTTCCCAATGACTTGAACAAACAAACATAATAAAAACTAAAAATAAGGAAATATGATGAAATGATCCGCCTTCTCTGTATCCTTATTAAGGCCTGCAGATACAATACCCACATCATAATAAGGTGGACCTCACACACATGCACATACTTATATATAGATGATAATAATTTATTCATATTAAATGAAGGCACGATTTATTAATATTTTTGATTTATTATGGACGTGGACGATGATCGAGGAAAGTATGATTCTCATATCTTACGATGCAACTCCCACGAAGAAACCTCCCACCTACAAATCTTCCATCAATTTCTCCAACCCCAAAATCAACACATTTCTTGCAATCGTCGTGAGAGAGATCCTGCTGCATTGGGCCACACCTTTTCTACCGGCTCCAACACATCCCCACTGGCATATATATAATCATTGGTCGTATCACTAGCGTTTCTCGATAGGTTGCTCAATAATCCCGTAACCGCCGCTGCAAATACACCGGGTTTGCTGGCAAGGTACATGTTCCACCTCGTCACTTGGACATCATTGTCGATTTGTCCGAAGAAATCGTAGTCTAAGAACTTCACGTAACATTCATCGTACCAAATGATTGCTCCTCGGCTACTGGGACAACCCACCCCGGTTCTGGTGATCTCACTGCTTGCGATTCTAATACACGAACTACAGTTAGAAGTTGAGATGAGGTCACCACGACAG
This sequence comes from Phtheirospermum japonicum, assembly GCA_014905375.1. Taxonomy (NCBI): domain Eukaryota; kingdom Viridiplantae; phylum Streptophyta; class Magnoliopsida; order Lamiales; family Orobanchaceae; genus Phtheirospermum; species Phtheirospermum japonicum. The sequence goes on along the minus strand of BMAC01000606.1, from coordinate 792,845 downwards.
AGGGCGAGGGCGTAAGCCTGATCAGGGTCCTGGCCAGATGATCCGTTCCAGAACCCGGTTAGATATGTATTAGAGCTGAGATTACTCAAGAGATTGTTCAGGTTATCCGCGAAACTTGTGGTGTAGTTTTTGTTGGTGGTTAATTAAGTAGACGATATCAGGGGAATAATCATCAGAGAAGGGGAGGTGTCGGGTTTGGATGAGATGAACAGAAGAAGAAGAGATCATCAGAATAGGGAGAAGGAGCTGGGAAAAAGCTGATGATGAGATGATCAAGTAATTATAACCCATGTTTGTTTGTTTGTTTATTCCTTATTCGATGCTTTTTTCAATTCAAATTGTTGACTTAAAAATCCGGTGATATGTCAAAGGTAACGGTGCTTTTTTCTGAGTGAATTATTTGCACATTTGTTTGTGAGAATTTGAGATGCGCGTGTTGGTTTTGTGGAGAATTTATGTAGTAGCGAATGATTTCATTATCTTTTACAAGGAATTTAATAAGCATGTTCCATACTTTTTAGATAAAAATGTATATTTTATGGTGAAATGTAATGTTTAAAGAAAATATGCATTCTTGTTATAAAAAAATGCATTTTAAAAATTACAACATTTTTTCATAAAAGTATGCATTTTTGTTCATAAAATATAGTCTTCACTGGCGGTGAGTGCACATTAATTTTTGTACCAAGTGCATTGGAGAAAATAAATATTGATTGCGCCAGTATATACTCTTCTAGTAACAATTGGTCATTTAATGTCAAACCGCAGAAAGTAAGGAATCCCTCGTATTTATTAAATCTGTTGATGTGGCAAATATATGTTTATTTGCTAATATTCCTTCCATTTATAAAAAAAGAGCCTAGGTATAAAATAAGATTTTTTTTAGGGTTTCATATCCCATTTTTTTCTCAATGTTCATTCCATCCGCTGTATCTCCGTCTAAACTCTCTCTCTCTCTCAATTATTTTGTAAACTGAAAAACATATTATTTTTCTCTCTACATCTTTTCTCATAAATGTTTTTTTTTTCTTGAAAAATCTAATTTTCTGGGTTCGTCTTAAAATCAATACCATGATTTTAAGCGGATTAATTGCTGTGAAATTTATTATTCTGAGAACTCAGATCGTGTAAGGTTTACGCTACAAAATTCGCTCAAATCGCGGTCCGGGAACTCAGATCTGATATATTGTTTCCAGCATAAATAATTGATGGATCTATTGTGCAACGATAATGGATTTCAATCGCGGTCCGGGAACTCAGATCTGATAGGTACCATGTATTTTTCCCGATTACTTTATTCTATTTATTTATTTTTCCAGTACCAGTTTTGTTTACGATCTTCGAATTAGTAAATAAGTTAATTTCAAGAGTAATTTATTTTCTCAATTTTTTGGAAAAGTTTTAGGAACTGTATGACTAAATGTGAATATTGGGTAAAGAAATATTTGTATGGTTTCATTTGAGTCTTTTTAACTACAGATTTTCCACAACTGGTCCAATTATTTGGCAAATTTTCTACATTTCTAAATTAGAATTAGTTATTTGAGATGCAGTATTTTACGGACAATTACACTGACTGTACGTGTACCACCTTCAGGATGAGACAGTTTTTTTTAATATATATTAGTTTTTAAAATACCGGTGTCTAAAATAATTGATTTATGAAGCAGTACAAGTATTAACCAATGTGCTTGCAAGATAAATACCAAGTGTGAAGAACCATCCCTTTCAACGTGTGAGGTTGAAATTTTGCCTAATCATATTGCTGATGCACGCTTGGTGAGTTATAATATTTTTGTCCAACTTCAGTCTTCACTGTAACTATCAGGAGGTTGAAGTTTTGCCTAATTTGTTTTGTTTTGTTCCTTTTTTTTTCTTTTCAATGTAAATATGTTTAATTAATTTATTAACAGGAGATATATTTAGTGTAATTGTTTTGTTGAAGACATCAATTTGCGCGTTGGCCAGATTTGTGCCCCATTTTAGCTCATACTTCCAAATGCCGAGAAGCCAATTGTTTAATTTATGAATCATCCCTCCCGCTTCAATATTTCTGCTAAGCAAACAAGCCTGATCCCTGTTTTAATATATTAGTTAGCATTTGACTCCTCACTTATACATGGAAAGATTTATTAATAGACTAACTATTTTTGAAAATTGTGCAATTAAGTAGTTATATATGTTCTGTAATTGCGCAATTGAATTTTAATATAGTGAAGGTTGATTTGTATATGCTGATAAGCTTGCTGCCCTACATTAATTAACATGTTGACTCCTCACTGATAATTGAAAAGATTTATCAGTTGGACTAACTATTTGCTTTGCTGTAATTGTGCAATTAACTAATTGTATTTGTCCCGCAATTGTGCAACTAAAATTTAATTTTATGAACAAGGTTTAATACAGAGCTGATAAGCTTGATGCCCTCTTCTCGCTATATTAATTAACATTGAGAAATCTCACTTATACATGAAAATATCTTTTACTAGACTATCTATTTGCTATAATGGTGGAATTAAATAATTATATTTATCCTATAATTGTGCAATTCAATTTTAATGTAGTGAATAATGCCATTAATTGACATATAAAAATTACTGATTAAAATAGATATGATATATATTAAGAGAAATACAACTGCTCTGAAGATATGATATAAACCTTTAATACACTGATTAAAGAAAGTTAGGGTGAAAAGTATTTTGTTGCCCTTATTAGTAAATGTGTTAATCTTATTTGTTAGGATTTAAGGTTTGACATGAGTTGAATATTAGTGATATTATGGAATCAATCTTATATTTATGAATGATTTTGAGTGAATTCTTTCGAATTGATATTTGCTATTTTTTCTGCGTCATTGTTTTTCAGAGGTGACAATGTTGTTTTTATAATATTCGTAATTAAATTCAAAATGGCTATTTATTCTGCGTCATTGTTTTTCAGCGGTGACAACGTTGTTTCTATAATATTTGTAATTAAAATGAATTTGTTTGTTCAAATTATCAATTTTATAATATTCATAATTAAAATGAATTTGTTTGTTCAAATTGTTGTTTCTATAATATTCATAATTAAAATGAATTTGTTTGTTCAAATTATCTATTTTATAATATTCATAATTAAAATGAATTTGTTTTGTTCAAATTGACTATTTAAAGTGAGCTAATTTTTCATTTGTTTGTCCAAATTGGCTATTTTCAAGTGATCTAATTTTTCAACGTAACTGTGTTAACTGCTTCATTTGTTTGTCCAAATTGGCTATTTTGAAGTGATCTAATTTTTTAATTGTTTGTTGAAATTGGCTAACGTAACTGTGTTAACTGCGGTGTTTTGAAGTGAAAACGTCCTATCGCTAATTTTTCTTATGAGAAAATATAAGATAAATGTTTTGATTGCTTTTCGATGAAAAAATATAAGATAACTATATGATGTATCGCTAATTTTTCTCATGAGAAAATAAGATAAATGTTTGATTGCTTTTCGATGAAAAAATATAAGATAACTATATGATGTATTATGTAAACATGAAACCTTTTCTTCTCTTGTAATTTATTTGATCGGATGACTTACAATTCATCTTCATCCATTAATATATATATATATATATATATATATAAAAGGAAAAAAACTAACTCTTTAAATTGGGCCTATTTAAAAAATCATACCATTTATCAAATATAATAATTCTAAAAAAAGGTATGTGGTATTTAAACTAATTTTTGGATATTGCCATCCTAATAACAATAAAAACAATATAGAAAATGTTTTAGAAATATTATAGTCATTTGCATGAAACATACCACATATGTCTATTAAGTTCTTTGTATAAATAAGATACAGATATAAATTATTTTTCTTAACACATTCAACTTTTGATTATAATTAAATATATAAATAAATTAAAGGTTATATATGTTGTTATATCTTTAAATTAATCTATAAATTAGATATTTGACGATTCAACCTATTATTCTTCTCGAGTTTGGTTGTATTCTTGATGAAATTTTGTGTCATAAAACTTTATTTTCTTCGTGAAATATCAACTGTTCGGTTGTTGGATTATTTTCTATTCATTTTTTTTCCATCAAACGGCGAGAGAAGAAAAATAAGAAATCGTATATATTTAATATAAATTTTTGTTGGATTAATATTTTAAAAAAGTTTATAATATTCTTTTTCTTCAAAACATAGGTACCATGTATTTTTCCCTTTATTTCATGTATATCTTATTTGTATAATGTTTTGAATAAATGTTAATTGATACGTGGAAACTTTAATTGATATTGGGAATTTTATTAAAAACATGTGTGATTTAAAAATAGTTTAGATTCTTTTAATGGTGATATTTGGTTTATTTAATATTGACTGATTATTTTCTTGCAAGTTTGAAGGTGAGAGAGGGTTTATTTGGTCCTTATTGGTCCGAGTCGATCGAAAGAAGGCTTGTGTGGCATCACATGGTGGCGTCATATCCGCTAAAGTTAATCGGTCGACAACCCTAAACCACTAATAAATGATTAATGTATTTGAATATGAAAATACATAATATCTTTGAATCGATCAATCTTAGTATTTTGTATCATACTTAGTTTATTGGATTTTGCATCGGTCAAACTTCTTAAATATTAATAATTCACTTTCTCAATTTTGAAAAGAAAATTGATAAATTTTACGTTTATATGCATTTCTTAGATATGCCCGCGTAAACGCGGGTATTCAAACTTAGTTCTCTAATATCGGTGATAATGGACAAACCTCAATCGAAAATCCTGATTATTATGAGTGATAGCCGATCGCCGATCGCCTGACGTTGTGTATAGTAAATAAGACTCACAATCCAACAAATCGAAACTGCCACATCATTAAGTTATTTGATTAAACTTCAAGTCTTTAAAAACTACATGGCTAAAATTGCAATTAACCCTTTTTTTTTTTTTTTTTTAATTTGCTATATTAATAGCAGCAGCTTATATGTATCGAAATATGAGATGGTATACCATGGACACATGAGCACCTTGTAAGGTGCACCCTATAATTTAATTTATCATTGCATATAACTGACATATATCATCACATATAACTGATACAAGTAATTAAAATTTTAAATCTATAATTTAAAATCCTAAAATTAAAAAAATAAACCTAAAATAAAAAAATTAAACCCTAAAAATAGAAAATGAATTCCTAAAATAAAAAACTAAACCCGAAATTGAATATTAAACTCTAAATATTAAACCCTAAAAATGGAAAACTAAACTCTGAAATGTAAAATTAAACCCTAAAATGGAAAAATAAATTCTAGATTTTTGACACATATCATCACGTATAACTACTATATATCATCACGTATAACTATCATATATCATCACGTAAAACAGTGTGTACTTAGCAAGGTGCACCCATGTACACCTAATAAATTGCCATCGAAATATGCCGAAAACTAATTTAGCAATTTTGCCTTTGTATATGTGGGGCCGGCCTTTTGTAAATCTCTTGGTTCTATTGGTTAATTTCTAGACAACTGAAGAAGAAAGAATGAAGAATATGAAATTGAGGTCATATATGATGTGTATTTGAAAACAATAACAAAACAATGAGCTCACAAGTGACGTATTTGCTATACAGCTAGCTGGTAAGATAAGTCATCCATGGACGTTGACCTTTTGCTGGCGGATTAAATGGTTACACGAGATATATCGAGCTGATTTTTCTATAAAATCAGATATAGCTTTATTACAGAGCCCTGTAGATTACATGATATTCACCCCACTATGTATATATAAAATAAGAAAGAGAAAAAAAAGAAAAAAATAATTAGGAAGCTTGAGTGATGCCACGTCATCTATAGAACTTCACAATGAAGCCCTATCTGATTTTATAGAAAAACCGGAGCTGAGCCCTTAAAAAGTTTACTACCTCCTCATACAAAATACTAGATTTAACTACCTCCTCAAAAAGTTTACTACCTCCTCATGCATTTGGATGGAGGGACTTGAGAATGAATTTTTGGGAATAAATTTGAAATTTATCGTCAAATTTACCCATATATTTAACTAAAATTAAAATCTTTATAAATTCATTCTCATGGTTTAGTTCAGTTTAGGTGGATTTGAAAGTTATCTTAAAATCTAGTTATTTGAAATTAACCATCTCTCTCTTAAACACAACATACACAATAATTAAAAAAAAGTTTAATTAATTATTTTTTATTTCATTTTTTTATTGTTTAAATTATTTTTTAAATGTTTAATTCACCATTCTATTTCTTTTCACTTTTTAAATGTTAATTAATTGTTTAGGTATACAATTGTGGGTTTATTTCAAAAATATTAATTATTGTGGGCTTAATTAACAATTAATTCTAGAAATTAGAGTTGAATTGTAATTATTTAGATAGTTGGGTTTGATTCAATTAGAGTTAGTTTGGAGTTTAATTAGGGAATATTTCAAAATATTAGGGTTAAGTTTGTAATTATTAAGATATTTGGTGTTATTTGGAAAATTAAGGTTAGTTTGGGGTTCAATTAGCAATTATTTCAAAATGTAAGATTGAATTCTAAATATTTAGATATTTTGTGTTGATTTCGAAATTAGAGTTAGTTTTAGGTTTATTTAGCAATTACTTTAAAATTAAGGATTGAATTATAAATATTAGATATTTGTGTTTGATTTTTGAAAATTATGGATAGTTTGTATTTAGTTGGGGAATATTTAAAGAAACTAGGGTTGAATTGTAAATATTTAGATATTTGGAGTTGATTTCAAAAATTAGGGTTAGTTTTTAGTTTATTTAGCAATTACTTAAGAATTTGGGATTAAATTGTAAATATTTAGATATTTAGGTTTGATTTCGAAAACTAAAGTTAGTTTGGGGTTTAATTGGGGAATATTTTGAAAATTTAGAGTTGAATTGTAAATTTTAGATATTTTGGTTTGATATCAAAAATTAGGGTAAATTTGGAGTTTAATTAGCAATTATTTCAAAATTTAGGATTGAATTATAAATATTTAGATATTTTTGATTTCGAGAACTAGGTTAGTTTCGGATTTATTTAACAATTACTCCTAAATTTAGGATTTAATTTTATATATTTAGATATTTGGGTTTGATTTCGAAAACTAGGGTTAGTTTGGGGTTTATATTAGGAATATTTTGAAAAACTAGAGTTGGATTGTAAATATTTAGATATTTGGTTTTGATTTCAAAAACTAGAGTTATTTGGGGGTTTGTTTATCAATTAGTTCAAAATTTAGGATTGAATCATTAATATTATATATTTGGGGTTAATTTTGCAAAGTTGGGTTAATTTAGGTTTATTTAGCAAATACATAAAATTTAGGGTTGAACTGTAATTATTTCATATTTGAAAAGTTTTGAAATGTGCGTGGTGAGAGTTTTTAAATGTCGTGGTGATTGGCAAGTGAATATTGTTTAATTAATATATATGTTATAATTGTGAATAATAAATACACGTTGTAATTGGTTGGTGTATATATTGGTGATGACGTGGTGTACGGCTCCAGACGTGAGGTTTCGTCCCTCCATTTATGGATTTTAAGTTTTTTTAAAATGTAATGGTGGCCTTAAAAGGTTTTAAGATGTGCGAGGTGGGGGTTTTGAAATGGTGTTGTAATCGGCAAGCGAATGTTGTGTTTAATTATATATATGTTATGATTTGTTAATAATATATACTTATTGTATACGTCGGTGATGAAGTGGTGTGCGGCGTCGGCCAGAAGATTTTGTCACTCTAATAACGAAATTTAAAACTATACCGATGGATCAATTATATTCTTTCATTCTACACTCAAATACCTTACCTTAGACCCGTTTGAGATTTATATCAAATAGAGAGTTGATACTAAATTTTAAATTATCCACTTATTTGGATAGTTTGAGAATGTGATTGTAATGTGATATCTTAGAACATATGTGTTTTGTGGACTTTTAATTACAGTTTCTATTTCTCTGTTGTTCTCGGGCCGCAATGTAATATATGTTACTAAGGAGAACTAAGGGGAGGTTGCTACCGGAATTTTCAGGTTCTCAAAATGCACAATAAGATAATATTTTTTTACTAAACATTCACAATTCTTGAATAGAGACGGGCATCCTTACCAAAAATTCAATCAATTTCTATAGCACCCTCATTCCTCTTTACTTGTCTATAATTAGATCATATATATTAATTATCCAACTTATTTTAAATTATCCACTTATTTGGATAGTTTGAGAATGTGATTGTAATGTGATATCTTAGAACATATGTGTTTTGTGGACTTTTAATTACAGTTTCTAACTCTCTGTTGTTCTCGGACGCAATGTAATATATGTTAATATATGTTACTAAGAGAACTAAGGGGAGGTGCTACCGAAATTTTCAGGTTCTCAAAATGCACAATAAGATAATTTTTTTTTACTAAACATCACATTCTTGAATGAGACGGGATCCTTACCAAAAATCCAATCACTTTCTATAGCACCCTCATTTCGCTTACTTGTCTATAATTAGATCATATATATTAATTAATCATAATTAGGATATCACAGGATGAGTTCTGACCTTAGTTGGATGTTGACCGCGCGTCGTTACGCGACAAATTTAATATTTTAATTTTTTTTCTCAACTTCCCTCCATAACTAGTAATAGCGAGTAAGAGTTGATCCCACGGAGAGTGCGGATTAATTTAAGATTATTGGTATTTAATTAAAATAATAAGATTAGCTAAAAATAATAAACTAACTAATTCTAACTAACTAACCAAATTAAATATATAAAGAAGATCAAAGTAATTAAATTCAAATAAACGAGACATGTACGAGGATTAATAAGAAATTAATAATAATGAGAAGACTCCAGTACAAGTTTAGTTTACGCCCTCGATAGATTCATCTGACCAATTGTAATATTATAATACACTTTTCATATGAAATTACTAGCCCTAAATAGTAATAAGCTCTTCTAATCGAATTTTTTCATATCGAATATTAAATCGAAACAAGCTCTTATATTAAACCTAATTAATGAATAATCTAAAATAAGTTCTCTAAATTTAATCCAATAAAAGAATTAGGCACTAGGCAAATAGACTAATCTAAGTAATAAACTTATAAACTCTTATTTGTACACTAGTGTGAAGCCCGCGATTTTCGCGGGCAAATATAAGAAATGTTAAAAAAATGAAATTATTATCAAAAAAATAATTAAGAATGTGAATTATTATATCAAAAAGAAAAAAAATATTGTTCACTTTAAGTTTTGAGTTTTTTTATGGTACATTAGTTTTTTTGTTTATAATGATATTATTTTTGTCGCAACAAAGAATTTCCAACTCTTTATGCTCTTATCTATCAATATTGTGAAATAAAGATGACTTGTGCATTTTAAGCGAGTTTCATAATGACACTTTTGAAAGATTTGTGATAGTTATAAAACTAAAATAAAAAATCTTAAAGTATAAATGTATTTTAAACTTATGTAGCGTCTCGTTCCAATATAAAAATCGGTCAAGTTCTGGTATATTTCTATTATTACATTACATCATTTTCACAATAAATAATGTTCTAGTGCATTTATACATGCAATCAACGGGATTAGTTGTTAAATATAGAAAATTACCCTTAATGTGACGTTCAAACCCGAAGAAAACCGAAATTGTGAAAATATTAAAGACCCCTTGAGGGATATCAAATATATATATTATAAGGTTATCATATTCATTCGAGAGATGGGAAATATAATTAAGACCGAAATTCTTGTAAATTCCGAAATTCTTGAAAATTCCAAAAATATAATTAAGACCGAAATAATATGTCGTTCTAAGAATATATATGCAGTTTAACCCTATGAGAATTATCATTTTTTGATTTTATGAATTAGTATATATTTGGTATGAATATTTTAATTTAAGTATATAAATTATTAATATGAGGAATAATTACGAAACAAATATGTTAGAATTTTATTCTTACCAATATATATATATATATATATATATATATATATATGTGTGTGTGTGTGTGTGTGTGTATTAGTTAATTTATTTCTTACATGTAAATATTAAAATCTTAATCAATTCACAAATTGATTAACCGAATTAGTTGTAAATTATCCTCAACATTTGTTTTAGTATGTATTTTTTTTGAGATTGGATATATTGTTGGCGTAAAGTTTAATGAATTCCATGGTAAATGAACAAAAATATGGCTGATATGCCGATTTTAGTGTCAATCAACTAATTCTTTGCTAATCAATTAATTAAGTTTGGAAAGTAAATTAAGATGTTATTTTCAATTAGATAACGATTTAATTAACAAAATTACTACACTTACACAAATATTCTTGTTTTCCATATGGTAAGTGAATAACTATAACTGATTTTATATGTAATAAGTTTAATTGGAAAACCAATAATTTTGTTTGTTGATCATTCCTTTTAATTATTACACAAAATATGGTGAATGAACTGAAATATGGTGAATATGAGAATATTAGTGTCGATCAACTAATTCTTTGCTAATCAACTAATTAAATTTGGTAAGCAAATTAGAAAATTATTTTAAATTAAATTACGATTTAATTAATGAAATTATGAAAAATAAATAATAGAACAACATAATAGGTTGTAACATAATAATTTGTAACAAATATGAATAGTTAACTACACCATATCGACACATTTCAACCCTTTTCTTTATTTCTAGTTTTGCATATTTAATTAAGATATGAGATTAATTATGTTCTTTTTTTTTTTTTTTCTAGTCCACGGACAAGCATTTTAATAAAAATATAAACCAGTTTTCTTTCACAACAAAATTAAAGATTCAGACAAACAAAATTTCCAAGTTCCACTTGTAATACAGACATGAAAAAACATTCCATGCATTCATAGTCTCAGAAATTAAACACTATTTTAACAGGCCCAGGTAAGTAAACACCATTTTTTTTGAATACTTCAAACTTCGACTCTGAACGATTATCCCTGGAAACTCTCTCAATCTCGTCCTTCTTCTTGATAGCATAGTTGTTTGAAGATCCTTTGGCAAGCATTGATAAGCTCATCAGCAAGGCACTCAGCAATGGTCTTGATGTTCCTGAAAGCACTTTCACGGGCCCTGGTAGTAAGCAGATATATAGCCTGGTTGACACGGCGAAGTGGAGAGATATCAGCTGCTTGCTTCCTCACAACTCCAGCTGACCCAATCCGGGTTGCGTCCTCCCTTGGCCCACTGTTGACAACAGCATCGACGATTACTTGAATTGGGTTGAGGTCAGTCAACAAATGAATGATCTCCATGGCATGCTTGATGATGCGAACAACCTTGAGCTTCATTCCGTTGTTGCGCCCATGCATGATGAAAAGATAAGATAATTTTTTTTTTTTGAAATGAATTGGCTTTACTATTATGTAACGTTATTGTACAGATGATCAGCTACGTAAAGCCAATGAAAACAGGAAAAACTATTTTGTTTTTGTTTTATAAGGAAGAGCTTCAGTACATCTAGAGTAAAGAAGCTAATCAAGTAATCAAAGACCAAGGATCTCTAACCCATAGAGGATTCCAGCATACTTGTCCAGCAGGCCCTTCCCATCTCCATTGGCGAAGTAGACTGCCCTGATCTTCTTGAAAGCATGCCACGTCAGCAGGCTATCAGAGCCTACCTGGTGGCACTTCCCGACGGCGCGCTTCACGCCTAGCGACTGGGCCACCCTATCCATCCCCCGCCATGGAGCCCTTGACAAAAGATAAGACAGGTTATTAATATAAATATTAAAAAAAACAAATAAATAAATATGCAAGTGTTTAGCTTAAAAAGTTCACATGCGAATTCTAGTAGGTGGGAACAAAGCTAGCTAGACTGAACGTCATACTGATATGGACCATTGTGTTGTCACTATATGTGTTCAACAGGCTCTTTACCCGAAAGAAAAAATGCAAACCCATCTCCGTATGGCTTGTTCATGTTCATATCCTTCCATGAGTTTCCCGATGATGTATTCATGTTTTGTTCAAAATGGATTATTTGTTGAAGAACTCATCAAAACTCCAAAAAAACAAACAAAAAGAAAAAAGCAGAACTTACATTTCCTCAAACATCTGAACCCGGACCAACTTATTTCCCAGTGTCATTTTCTACTGAACCCTTTATGAACACATTGACCGGCCAGTTTTTGTCCAGTACGCGTTGCCCAGTCAGCATCTCGAGGAGAAAAACCTTTCGCACCTGATAATATACATGAAAAACATGCCCTTTGCAGTCATATCCCATTATTCTTTCACTTTCATGGCTTGTGAAGATAAACAATCTTCTCAAAAAGTCACATTAATAATAACTCTACAGTTTTCATATATATGTTAGCACAACCATTCACTCGAAAATAAATCAGACTTTCAAAATACAATGAAATTCAAAACATTTAATTATAATATTTAGAAAGACATACCACTCCCATTAGTTGTCTTATTTTCTATTTTGGATACCGATGCAATTTCAGAATATTAACATAATCTAGAAGAGTACACCCCTGTCCTTTTACCTTACTGCCTGCATCCTCGCTCTTTTTTATTTCCTCTCATCAGTTCAATATTCAAAGCTAATCCCATTCTCTATATAATATTTTGTCACTTACCATAAGCTAAAGGTATTGAGAGTTTTACTCAAGTTTGTTATCCCACTTCCTAAATTTAGTTCATCGCAATCCCTTAGTCGCCCGTTTCTGAGAATGTTAACAAAAGCACTAAGTTCAAGATCAGCACAATCTTCCTACCATCGGCTAACATTAAACTCTACATTAAACTAATTTGTCATAGGCAACAACAATGTTTGACTTACCTCTCCTTTAAAATTAAATTTTAAATTTTAAAAAATATCAAACAAATAAGGAAACGCTAAAAAACTATAATGAATAGAAAAAACTAAAAACGGCCCCTAAAACTGAAAAACAAAAGTAAAAATTCGTTTAGAAAGTAAAACCCTAAAAAAAACTGAAAAAAACTAAGAAAAAATTAAAAGTCCTAAAAAAATGTAAAAAGTGAAAACCTAAAAAAATAAAAATAAATACCTTATAAACTTGGAAATCCATAAAAGAAGAAAGTAAGTTAAAAATGAAAAGAAAAGAAAAGAAAGAAACCTAATAAACTAAAAAGAAACTCAAATTTGGCCTTGCCTAACGGATTGATATCCAGTTGGCCTAACACAATTTTTTGTCAACACACAATATAGGATCCCAACCTTGTTTGTTTCACCAAGAAGATTTGTGCGGTCACTCACGTAAAGTTAGATTAAAAGGGCCCCAAAGTCTGATCTGCATGAGATAAATCAAAACCAAGAGAAAGAAAAAATATTCCAACCCTATATAACAATACATATAGCTCAAAATATTCTGGAAATGCACACATACATGGCTCTCAACGTCAATCGATTTTCAAGCAAGAAAGACTCATCCAACGTAAGAAACTTGAGACGACAGCTAATAAGTTTACACTAACCATTCCATTCTGAGTAAGTTAATCACCATTTTTCACAAACCTGATGACTCAAGATGTCATGAACAAATTACGCACTTTAGGAGGTGCTGACTGAAGGCCGCCTCCTTCCAACAGGATGGCTCGGTTATCCTCTTTAACTGATCCGCCTAACTCACCAAATTGATATACGAATTCCTGGCTCTAAAGTGCATGAAATTTAGAGTTATAACTCAATAACATACAAAATTAATAATTATTCTGATTAATTTTCATTTGCATATGTTGGGATCATTTGTGGCAGAGTTATAATCAGAAGAAAAGAGCAACAAAAACAGTGGAATGGTCCATAAATAAAAAAGAACAATAGATATAAGAAAAAAATCACAAATATTGAAACGATTAGCCACAAATCAACAAAACTTAAAGAGGTAGGCTCACAAAATCATTGTGCAAATTTTATTGTACCTCTTTAACCTCCTGCAAAATTCTCTTCACTATGGGGTTCTTAATTTCGATGTTACTTTTTAATCATTTGATTTCTTGTCCTATGGATAAAACCTAAAAAATAGAAAATAATGAAACAGTGAGATGGCACCGGTATCAAATCACTCGATTTCCTTAAATTAACACCCACCAATTTTTATATACAATTAATTCTAAAACAGATAAAAAAAATACATTTCATAACAAAAAACCGGAGGAACACCCTTCACCAAATAGCACATAGCCAACCAGAAATTAAGAAAAACAAAATAAAATCGAATGTCACATCTTTCTTGTCCCCAACAAAACAAAAACATATTAATCGACATCCAAAAATAAATTAAACATATCAAATTCACCATGTTAAAAATACTAACAAAAAAAAAAAAATGATATCATAATTTCTTACCAAAAACATTTTGAAGGTTACATCACATATAATTTGATAATATACATATTTTATTTTTTAAAAACTGTTTTGAAACCTTCATATGAAGTACAATGAACCATACTGCAGAAAATCCACTGATCTGCATACCTTTAAAACACAAAATTGAGCAATAATGTTATGGAGCCAAACCACCCCAATTTTTATGTCCTCTTAATGCAACAGTGGGAAAAACTTAATCCTAAAACAAATCGGGAAAAAATCAAAGAAATTTGACAAAGAAAAAAAAATTGCAGATCAATATTAGAATCAAACCTAGCAAAACTAATCAAGGCAAGCATACATATAATTATAGATCAACATTGTAAATTACGCATTCAACATCAAATTTCAGATAAATGGATTGAGATCGACGCAAAAGGCAGATCTGAAGTAAGAGAAGAGACAGAAAACAACCAATGAAGACGCTGCCTATGGATCTCCTAGACTCAAGTCCTTCATTATATAATCTCACATCACATATCATACAGACATAATCAGGAAAGGCAATACTTCTTTACACCAAATTTATCAAAACTCATACTTTGGTGCTTTAGGTCCCAACACTGCAAACATGCTGGTCTGATTGGACATGAATATCATTGTTTTTCTATCTACGATTAGTTAGAATGCATAACTGATCACGTTTTTTTATTCATGTGTTAACTTGAGTGGTGTCCCATAAAATACAAAATGCAATTTAATAATTTTTTTAAAAAAACCTTCAAAGATCATTGGGAAATTTTTAATAAACGCATATAACACCACCTTAAGCGAAAATCAATCCTGGAAAAATAAAATCATCACAAACGACAAAAAACACATATTAGCAAGCAAAACATACCATGGTTGAATCCATGAAATGCGCCTGCCGTACCGCCAACCGCACCGCCAACCGCAGATCCTATCTAAATTAATAAGAAAAAAGGAACACGGTTCAAAACCAAAAGCCGGAAAAAAAAATAGGAAAAAAAATGATGAGCAAGTATAGTTTATGTAATTCGCACCATAGAAAAGCTGTCTCTGATGAGCGGTGGAATGGTCCACGCGCCTGCAATCAAATTCGAAAACCAGAAGATAAAAAAAAATCAAAAGCAAAAAATACAATAATTTTCTGGATTTACCATCTCTTTAATGAGGGGCCCGATGCAATGGGGGCACTGAGTATCGGATTTTCCTTCTCGTGGCCTAGGGTTTGGATCCTTTATGTCTGCAATTGAAGTTTACAGATTACAGCTGGTTATAACATAAAACAAATACAGTGACGAACTGAGAGTATAGTCCAACCCTTGCAGGATTTTTATGTGAATTTAAAATTAAAATTTCAATTAAATAAATAATATAACTAAGAATAACGAATTATTAAATAGGCGATAATTAAATAGGGGGGAATTTCTTTTTGAATGAAATCGAATAATTCAAATTTTAGATGTAGATCTGAAATTTAATTCCGAAATTGAATAATTATTTTGAATCTAAAAAATTCAAAGAATTTTAGACTTGAAATTCAGGAACGTACTAAGAATTTTAGACTTACAATTCTATTTAATTAGATTTGAAGAAAAAATCAATTACTTATCAAATTCTTCAAATACATATCTGAAATTAAAGATAAAATCAAAGATTAAAAATAATCGAATAATCTCAGATCTGAAATTTATGCACAAAATCTTAGTTTTGTTAACCATCCCAATGGAGGGATGAACTGCAAGAAATATAAACAGTTCCACCGATAATTGTCCAACAGTTATTAAAAATGTTCCACCGACAAAAAACCCAGATCTGATGAATAATTAAAAAAAAATTCTTTAAACTTATGCGAATTTAAAATTAATGAGTTCGATTTGGAAAAAAATAATARAGAACAAAACAAATCAAAAAACACTTACCAATTGCTTTTTATAATTTCCCAACATAACTTTCATAAAGGTTGGGATTAACATGGTGGAAGATGACATCTGTTAGGAGAAGGAAAAAATTATAAAAAAGCAATTTGCGGGGTTAGGTTGAAGACGTTAATTTGTGAGGAAAATATTTGGAGAATTATGAGGAAAGAAGAAAAACTTCTGAAGACACGGAATAAGTTTTTCTGAAAAGAAGAAGAAAAACTAAGAAATTAGTCCTGAGAAATTAGCCCATCCCTCCCTTCAACACCTTGATCATATAGGAAACCCTTGAAAACATGGCCGCCTCTTCGAACAACCGCTTGGTATGCATACTCATCTTCTCTGTCGTCAAGCTCCGTTACTCGAACGCACTTGAAAACCGCCGGAGCTCGTATTTGACCGGCAATGAATCTTTGAAACTCGCATCTTCATACGTTCAAGTGCCGTTACTCGAACGCGCTTGAAAACCGCCGGAGCTCGTACTTGACCCGTCAATGAATCTTTGAAACTCGCATCTACATACGTAGTATCCAATATAATTTAAAAGTGAAACATGAAATGATATAAATGCTAATAAAATCCCAATTTGTTACAACATCAAATAGAGAATGTGAATGAGACATTTATGTTTATATAAATGTTTTATATAGGAAAAATTGCTTTTTTGGTCTATGTTGTCCACTTACCAATTTTGGATCAAGATATTGTCCACTATCAAAACACATACACGAAGTTGGCAAAATTATCAAAAAAGGTACAAAATTATCCAATCGGGACTTGATGGTTGACGTGGCAGGATCTATTATTTACTTATCAATTTTCATTTAATTTAAATTCCAAAAAACAAAGATTACGCCTGAACTACCGAAAATACCCCTGAAACCCTTGACATCCTTTCCCAATCTCAAAATTTTGCAATTCTCTATTCTTTATTGCCCATGTACACTGCAGAAGTATCTGTGAACCAAGAATCCATCCGTGGAAGAAAAAATATATATTATACCAAAAGCCATAGTCGGCTTTGTGTATGAATCAGAAGGATATTCGGACCAAAATTTCTGAGAGCATAAATCAAAAATAAATCATGTCAATTTGAATCACTGTAAATCTGAATCAGCAATCTGCGAAGGATCACTAGAGACATGTAATCTCAATTACACAAAATAAAAATTACCAAAAGAAAAAAGAATAAAGCTAATAATCTCATCAGGTAAACCAATATCTTCACATTACAACCAACAACGCCCCCAATCCCGACACCAACAATCCTCACTCAAACTCCCAGCGCCACTGGCTGGCACCGGCGCAACCACCGGACCCTCATTCCCCGCCGACGGAGAAGGTGCCGGAGAAATTATGCGGCGGTACCTCTCCGATATAACCACGAAAATCAACTTCTTACCCTTCTGGCAGTGGCCCTCTGCCCCACTGATGAAATAGTACGGACCCGAGCGCCCCAGCCTCACCGTCGTATTGTCGCCGGTGTAGTTTCCGATCGGAGCCGACGTGTTGCAGGTGACGTAATCCCTCCTCGTCATCTCCAGAACCGAATCTTTCGAGACATCGTACTTGAGAACTAAAGAATCTTTGATGAGGAACCTAGATTTCTCGGCCCAGTGGTTGAGGGAATCTGATTCTGAAGATGGGATCTGCCAGGCCTTGATGACATGGTCTCAGGCTTCTAAGAAGCCCGCCAACAGGAAGATGGTGAGTAGCAGTAATGAAGAAATTTGAGTTGTTGAGAAAACGACCATTTTGTGAGGGTGGTTAAGTTTACCGCTTCTAGAAATTATTTTCTGTATTTTTGGAGAGGGAAATAGAGATAGAGAGTTAGCTAGAATATGAGTGTCGACTGGCAATTGAACCCAAGGGAACCAAATGTTCATAGAGAATTGCAAAAATCTGAGATTGGGGAGGGATGTCAAGGGTTTCAGGGGTATTTTTGGTAGTTCAGGAGTAATTTATGTTTTTCGGCATTTAAATTAAATGAGGATTGATAAGTAAATATTAGAACCTGCCACGTCAGCCATCAAACCCGGATTGGATAATTTTGTAACTTTTTTGATAATTTTGCAAACTTCGTGTATGTGTTTTGATAGTGGACAATATCTTGGTCCAAAATTGGAAAGTGGACAACATTGGACCAAAAAAGCAATTTTCCCTTTTATATACATACAAACCTACCTTGATGGCTAGAACTAGTTTTGAAGCTTTTGGCGGGGTGTTGTTAGAAGTTGAAGTGTGAGAGGTAGTTTGAGACGCACCGTCGAGTCTAGGTTTCTTGGAACCGGAGGTGGACTGTGAGGAGCCAGCGCCGGTGGCGGGATTACCGGTCATGAGCTGCCGCTCACGGCAGCACGCCGCCGGGACCCACGTGCTCTTCACGTGGGTGGTGCAATCGTAGCCTCGACTCTTACAACAAGTCCTACATCTCCGGTGCGAGCAGTCTTTCTTGGCTTGGTTGCCGCAGTCCTGACAGGTGGTGGTTCCGATGGAGGAGGACGACGGCCGCCCGACTCCGCCGCCGCTGCTGCTCACCACGCCGTCAGTTTGAAGGAGATTGGTGTGTTCGAGGGTCATGGGCTTGATCAGGTAGGCCGAGGAAGAAGAAGGGTTCTGCCTCTGCTCTTTCTGCCACAGCTGCATCGCGGCGGCGGCACCACCGCGGTTGCGCGCGCTGTTCAGCAAATCGTCATCAGCGCCGCCGGCGAGGCACGGGGTGGACGTGAGGAGAGGGATCACGCCGATGGCGCTGGAGGTGTTGAGCGAGTGAGGGTCGAAGTTGATGGTGGCGGCGGCGGCGGAGCCGCCGCCGGCCTCCGCGTGGTGGTGGTGCTGGAAGGAAGAGGCCGGCGCGACGAAGAAGAACTCCGGCGGGAGGCCGCAGTTGATGTGCCTGGCGGCGGTGGAGGAACCGGCGGCGGATGGCCACATCCCCCCGGCGGTGGGGTTGACGGCGGCTCCGGCTGAGGGGGCGGCATTGAAGCCCAGGGATAGGTCTCCGGCGGCGGAGGCAGAATTAGAGGAAGCGACCCAGTCCGCAAAGGCGCCGGAATCGGAAGTCAGGCGGCGGGTGGTAGCCACAACTGCAAATTCTTGTGAAAATCTAAAATAATTTAATAGTTTAAAAAAATAATAAATACTCCCTCCGTCCCAAAATGATAGTCCTGCGGTTGATTTCACACAAATTAAGAAATGAGTAATTTATATAGTTAAGTTATTAATTAATAGTTGTTTTTCAATTATACCCTTCTTGAATTTATTAATGTCAATTAATGCTTATAGAAATCAGTGTTGGAATTAGTATATTTGTTATTGGAATTGTAAGATTTTATATTATAATCATCATTTTTAATTTATTATGTAGAAAACTAGTATTTCAAGAATATTAATTAAGGGTATGTGTGGAAATGAAAAATTAATGATATGTTAAATATAGTAACTAAACTATCTTTGTGGGACGGACGAAAATGGAATACTGGACTATCTTTGTGGGATTGAGGGAGTAAACTAATTATAGTACCTATCCTATTTATATATATATATATATATATATATATATATATATATATATATATATTATATATAATTTTATTATTTTTAATATTAATTATGGAATATATTATTTTAAGAGAATTACTACATAATTAAAAAAAGAAACTAATCCTAAGTGGCTTTTAATTAAAGAAGATACTTAAATTATCATTAATATTAATTATGGAATCTATCTTAACTATTTTAAGAAAATTTTTACGTAATAAAATTAAAAAAACTAATCATACTTGACATTTTATCTCTCTCCTACTTATCATTTTTCTCTCTCCTACTCATTTATTATCTCTCTACATATCTCTCTTTTTATATAGATATAGATATAGATTATGAAGTTCGATTGGGGCAACGACGGTGGATAGTATAAAATTAACATGGAGTATTATGAGTTTGATTACATTAAAAATGAAAGAATGAAAAATTTAATTGAAAAAAATATTTATTAAAAGTAAATTAATACTCTTATATAGTAATATAGATTAAATGAGAAACCATAATTTTAATGGACTAATTGAGATATATTTTTTTTAATGTATCATATGGGAATTACCATTAAAAAGTAAAATGCAATTTACATATTTTTGTTTGATTTTTCATTTTTATTCAATAATCAAACAATTATTTCACACTATTCTTAAAAAAGAACTCACAACAATCATTAATTCTAAAATATTCATCATCACTTCAATCACAGTCATTTTCGGGTTGTTTGTTCTAGGACTCCCAATGTCAGGATTAACATTCTAAATCTCAATTCTCGTTTGTTGTACGACTCTAATTTTCAACCCACAACCAACCATTTTTTACACTTAACCCCACACTCATCTCTTTTATCACATCATTATTATATTTAAAAAATTAAATATTATTAAATACAATATAATAATAAACTATCATCCACTTTTCAGATATGATTTGACATTAAATACAATATAAAAATACATTCCCATCCACTTTCCAGACATGATTTGACATCTACAGCAAAAAGTAAATGATTTTGAATTCTATAACAAACAAAGGTTCTTACTATTTACAGAATTCGAAATACTGAAGATTCTGAATACCAGAATTTTGAATCCCAACGAAGCCTAGTCCAAAAAGCCCCTTCATTTCCCAACCACATGCAATCATACTCTACATTTACTCTCTTTGTAAAATTTGAAGGTCTATGGTTTTAAAAATAAGTCCCAAACTTACGATGTTGTTATCAATGTTAAACAACACTGACTACCAACATCGACCAGAGTAAAATATAAATTATGCAGCGGAAATAAAACTTAAGAACATGATATAACAAATTCAGTTCACAAGTAAAAGTACGTGTGAACTTGGGTGTACAAACCCGAAAATTATATTACTTTCTTGTTTTTCGATCAATACAAAAATATTAAGTAATATATGAAAACTAAAGTATCAAAACACATGATACTAAATACTTGTCGCCTAGGTTGAACAAGCTCTTCTCCGTTGGTCACACAACTTCGAATAACTTGTCGATCTCGATCAATGGCTCCAAGTAGTCTTCGTGTTCTTTCTCTTGCTCGTGCGTCTTGCGTCGTCCGTCTTCTTCAGAAATACCGAGCGTAAAAGTCGTCAATAGTTTTAGAATTCTTCTTGTCTTAAATAGACAATCCTAGAATTCTAGACTTGGAAAATAAGTATACTAAAATCTAGACACAATCTAGGAAAATAAAATCCTATAATTAACCTAGGAAACACAATCTAGAGTTCCTAATTAATTTTGTACCTAAGAAAGGCAAATAACAAAATAGGAATTATTGCCAAGAATAAATTCCTCAACAGTCTCCCCCTTTTGCCTTTCTGGACAAAACACTACGATGCAATAACATAAAAATACTAACTCCCCCTAAGTTAGAAAACTCCCCCTAAACAAAACACCCAATGTTGTTAAAAACTCAAACCAACATTACAAACCAACATTGTTCAAAATAACACTTAACAAAACAAATCAGAATAAAGGAACTTATTGACTTCGAACCCTCTTCGAACGATGAGGGGATGTCGAAGTTCCTTCACCCCTATCCTTCCTCTTCCTCTTCTGCATTCTCATCATTTTCCTCAAAGCCTTATTGCAAGAGCGAATACGCTTTTTCTGAGCAAGACTGGCCAAGACTTCGGCAGCAACAACATCTTCTTCACCAGCAACATCTTCAGCAGTATCATCTCCAGCAACATCTTCAGCAGCGTCATCTTCTCTCCCTTTTTGACCAGAAAGAGAAAGGGCCTTCAAGAGAGAGCTACAAAGAGCCTTCAGCTGAGTCATCTGCAAATCAATGGAAGTGATATGTGCACGAAGGACCTGTGCAGAAATGCGGACCATGTTGGGAACAGCCGTCCCAGCACCACTACCAACATCGGCTGGAAACGGTGCCTGCCAAGGAATATCAGTGACTCTGGCACCGGTAACATGCTGACCTCTCAAAGAAAACCAATCAGCTTCACCCGTGAGCACATCATCGGGATGAAGTGTCAAACTTTGGTTCTCCAGCAAGCTGAAAATCAAAAAAGGAAAACACAACGAGGCCGCAGACTTTGTGGTGGCAAACTTAGCAATAGTGTCAAGAACATGCTGGCCAAAACTAAACATAATTCCTCTCCCAAGCCTAAATAAGAACTGGGCCTGAGGCCGCGTAACACATGTGGTGTTCTTGGAGGGGACCCAATTACAAATAGCAAGTTTATGCAGAATAGAGTAAAGAGACGAAAGGCGAGTACTAGGAAGCTGTTCAAACCATGCATTAACTAGACCACCAGACAAAAACGAAACCACCTCATTCATATCATCTACGGTCGAGTCACCCCGGTATGGCTCAGTGCCAAACAACTCATTAATCAAAGCAGGAGTGAAAGAAAACACTTTGCCACGTACAAATACTTTGCCATAATTGACAGACTCCAAATCAACCATAGAGGGCAAAAGATTGGCATAAAACTCAACAACGACATCTCGTACAAAAGGCAAGGACCACTACTGCAGAAATTGTATACGAAGGCAGTTTATTAATGGTGGAATACATATCTTTGTGTTGAAGATAGGCAATCAGATTGTGTTTCTCAAATAACTCAACCGGTACTCGGCGCTTGGCGATCATGTGGCGGGTCTGGTAAGTGGCAAACAACTCGGCAGCTTCAGCAGTCAAAAACTCTTCCGAAAAAGGCACCATGTCCTCAAGCTCAGGGGTTTGAGAAGGAGTACTCGAGAAGGACTGGGAGTGAGCACAGGCGTCAAAAGAAGTTGGTGTGGGAGCACGAGAAGCAATCGGAACAGAAGCAGCGCTGGAGGATGAAACAGACGGTGAATGATGTGATGTTGGTATAGAGGTACCAACATGGGGAGCAACATTGACCTACTCAGCAACTTTATTTTTCTTCCAGTCCTTCTTGCAAGCATTAAGAATATCTCGAAGAGGCACATCAAACGAAGAATCAGGGGATTACTCAAACAAATCAGAATCAAGCTCAGGTTGATCTCTATGAACTGGAGACGGAGGAGGAACATCGGTAGGCGGTTTTGAAGAGCTAGTGACCTCTCCGGTGATAAAATCCAAAACAGTGTAGGGAGGGGAGGAATACTCTATTGCAGTTGAGCCAGGAGAAACTTTGACTTTTACTGGGCCAGATCTCCTATCGGCCTTCCTCACAAGCTGTTTCCGGCGAGTAAACTTCTTCGCCGGCAGACTCGGGCAGAAGTAAACGGTGGCACGGACCCCTCAACCAGAGCAGTAGGAACAAAATCTTCATCATCAGGGTCGGACATCACAGTGACATCCTCCGTGAGGTTCATATGCTCAATCGGCACATTGCGGCACGGCCCTGCCTTGCTGTTCGGTACTGCAGGCGGCACAACGCCGGGTGGTATGTTCCGCAAGCACCGGGACCTCTTCAAGGTAGGGTTCCCCAATCTTCCAAACGTCTTAGCAACAAAAGCTAAATCTGGGGAATTATCAACCACTACAAAAAAAATACGGTTTTCCGAGGGATTTTTCCCTCGATTTTTAGGAAAATTCCCACGGTTTTTAGAGAAACCGAGGGAAAAACCGAGGACAAAATTATCCTCGGTAAAATTTTCCGAGGACAAAATTCCCTCGGAAAAATTTTCCGAGGGAAAACCGAGGGTCAGTCCCCTCGGTCAAATACAGTCGACGACCCTCGGAAAAACCGAGGGAAAAACCGAGGGTCCTCTGCCCTCAAAAAACTGAGGGTCAGTTGTCCTCGGAAAACTGAGGGTCCAGGGCCCTCGAAAAACTGAGGGTCCAAGGCCCTTGTTTTTTCAATTTTTTTTAAATTTTTTAAATTCTGATTTTAATTCTTGTTTATTTAAAAATTCCCAAAAAATTGAAAAATATCATTAATGAACATACAAATTAATAAACCAATTATTATAAAAATATCTTAAAATTTAGAACTATTACATCCGTTCGACACAGTAACAAAGTTTATATAAATCAAAATATCTTACGCCTGAAATGCCTCCTGCTGCCGGCGCTGCTCCTCACTCTCCTCCTCACGTCGTCGCTCAGAATCGACATATCGCTGCTGGATCAGCTCGAGCTCCGCCCTCTGCGCCTCCTGAGCTCGTTTGGTGGCCTCCAACTCCTCTCTCTGCGCCTGGAGCTGTGCCTCGAGCTCTCACTACTACAGAACAGGGTTTTTAAGGCGATTTTTTTAAGTTTTTAAGGCGGTTTTGGAACCGCCCTTAAATCAATTCGGTAAAAATAGAAGAATAAAAGGAGAATAAATGTTGTTCGTGTGAAAATTGATGTTTATCTCATGGTGTAATAGAAGGCATTCTTTGTACTCTATTAGTTGTACATATGAGATCAGACTCATAAGATTCTTTGGTCTTTTGTTGTCGTGATAATTATTATTGCGGTGGATTTGAAAAGGTGCACCTGCTTTCATTTCTTTTTTTTTTTAATTTTTTTTCTACTTTCTAGAAGGTATTTTCAGGAACCGCCGTAAAATGTCTGTTCTGAAAATAGACTTTTTAGAAGGTATTTCTCAAGAACCGTCGTGAAAAGTGACGATTTTACGGCGGTTTTTTTGGAACCGCCCTAGAATCGACCGTCGTTGTTTTTTACGGCGGTTCTTAAACCGCCGTAAAAAGTCTCACTTTCTACGGCGGTTTTTGCACAAACCGCCGTAAAAATTTACGGCGGTG
>BMAC01000606.1:746865-763016 GCA_014905375.1 Phtheirospermum japonicum | reverse complement strand
TCGTCGCCCGCCTTTCGTCTGTTCCAAAATTGCCGGCAGAGTTCCGCCCCCCCGGCGAACAGGTTCCGGCGCCCTATGTGAAAATTGGAGGGCTGGATATTACGCGCCGAAATCGGTGGTGGTTCTTCTTTAAACCCACCACCAGTAACAACATCACCGCCTCGCTCGCAGCCGCTCAATTTCAACATGTCGTCCCCAGCTCCGTCACCGGTTGACGCCGTTCCTGTGTCGCATGTATTCCCCGGTCAGCTCCGGGAATGAAATTTGGATGTTAATTTCACAGCAGCGGGAGCACTGCCTCACTTCTTCCTTTTCTTTCGAAATCGCAGCAAGAAAAAAAATAAAAATCACCAGCCCTCCAAACCCGCCACCGAGAAGAAACGTTCGTCGGTCGACCACCGCCGCCGAGGGAAGGACCGTCGCGCTCAGCCGATGAGCCGCCGTTCACCGCCATTGTCGCACCCACCGCCCGCCGTTCGGGAGAACTGCTGCGGGCCTTCGCCAAGCCGCCCGCCTTCGCCAGCATCCGTCGCCAAGGTAAGTTGTTTGGTTTTTTTTTTTTTTTTTTGTATATTTATGAACTTATCAATTTAATTTTAATGTAAAATTATAATTTGGGGTTAAATTTAGGAATAATCAATTAATTAGGGTTCAATTTAGTAATAATTACATAATTAGGGTTCAATTTAGGGATAATTAATTAATTAGGGTTCAATTTAGTAATAATTACATAATTAGGGTTAAATTTAGGAATAATCAATTAATTAGGGTTTAATTTAGGAATAATTATAAAATTAGGGTTCAATTTAGGATTAATCAAGTAATTAGGGTTTAATTTAGAATTAATTACAAAATTAGGGTTCAAATTTAAGAATAATTACCCAATTAGGGTTCAATTTAGAATTTCTTGCTGCGATTTCGAAAGAAAAGAAGAAGTGAGGCAGTGCTCCCGCTGCTGTGAAATTAACATCAATTTCATTCCCGAGCTGACCGGGGAATACATGCGACACAGGAACGGCGTCAACCGGTGACGGAGCTGGGACGACATGTTGAAATTTGAGCGGCTGCGAGCGAGGCGGTGATGTTGTTACTGGTGGTGGGTTTAAAGAAGAACCACCACCGATTTCGGCGCGTATATCCAGCCCTCCAATTTTCACATAGGGCGCCGGAACCTGTTCGCCGGGGCGGCGGAACTCTGCCGGCAATTTTGGAACAGACGAAGGCGGCGACGAGTTTGTCATCCTACAAATCCTCAAAAGCACAAGAAAAAGACAAGAAAATCGAGAGAATTTGAGAGAGGTGAGGGGGCTGGAGAGTTTAATGGGCAGAGGGTAATGATCAAATGGTAAAAGGTTTCAGATTTTTAAGATTCCAAAAAGTGATTGTTGCCCAAGGAGAGAGAAAACAAGAAAATAAAAGGAAAATCCCTAATTTTACTATCCAACGGATTTTTGACCCCAATTCTGATTTTATTTCCTTTAAAAACACTACTCCCCCTTAAAGTAGGCAACGTGATCAAACCCACACCATCATCTCTCCCCCTTTTCTTTTCTTTTTAAAGAAATTGCATAACTCAAGTTACAAAATTGGCCGAAAATACAAAGCTGGATTTAAAGAACCATCAGCCCGATAATATCAATCTTGTGCAATGTTAATTTTCACTCACCAAATTTACCTCGTTATTACCTGTCCAGCTGTCCAATTTTAACTCCACTGAAATACTTAGTTAGCTCAATTCAAAATAAAATTAAGAGTTTTCAAGATAGACAAAGAACACAAGCAACAATACGCACAGCAAGATGGCATCTTCACAAAGTATGAATGTCCTACGGGATGCCTAAAAAACATGACCTAAAAGAATTTACAAAAACATATTATGATTTCAGTGACTTGATCCAATGTTGCTTTTTTATTACTGATAACATTATAAACCAACATTTCCTTAGGTGAAGTCAATGGAAACTTACCCCTTAACCCAAGTTAATGACTATGTCAATATCTCTCAAGAAGGTGATATTTAAAGATTGGATCATTTTGTATCCAGATTTCCTTCATCCTTGAAGGGATTTGAATCTTTTAATCTTCAGCAATTGCTGTTAAAAACCTCTTATTTTTGGACCTGGGAGAAAACCAGTTTCTGCGGGCAAATCCCACAATCATCTAATTGAAGAGGTTGGTTCTTTTTTCCATCACTTTTATTGCAACACAGGACCTTATCGCACTTTCAATCAAATTCAATGCATTAGGATTATGTATGAAAAGAAAGATAAAAATGCATGCAAAAGTATACAGATGTTGTGACTGATGTTGATATTGGGTGTCACAACATCACAAACCAACAATGATTCAGACAATGCACATACCGAAATCTCTTCTCAATCGTGAGAAGGTCTCGAAATCTAATGCCTTAGTGAAGATGTCAGCAAACTGATTATCTGTTCCAATATGCTCAATGCTAACAATCTTCCTCTCAATTAGGTCTCGAATAAAGTGGTACCTTATGTCAATGTGTTTGATTCGAGAATGTTGGACTGGATTTTTGGAGATGTCAATTGCACTGGAATTGTCACACAGCACAGTCAAGACACTACTGTGCAGACCATAGTCTTCTATCATCTGTTTCATCCATATTAATTGTGTGCACATACTTCCAGCTGCAATGTACTCGGCTTGAGCTGTAGAAAGAGAAATACAATTTTGCTTCTTGCTGTACCAAGAGATTAAATTGTTACCTAGAAAAAAACATCCCCCAGTAGTACTCTTTCTATCTACCACATCCCCAGCCCAATCCGAATCAGTGTACCCTACAAGTTCAGTACAAGTATCTTTTGTGTACCACACACCTAGTTCAGTTGTACTAGCAATGTACTTAATAATTCTTTTAACTGCTTTTAAGTGTGACTCTTTTGGATTAGACTGATATCTAGCACATAAGCACACACTATACATAATATCTGGTCTACTTGCTGTCAAATACAACAAACTCCCTATCATACTTTTATACATGGTTTTATCAACACCCTTACCAACATCGTCTCTCGATAGCTTCACAGTTTTTCCCAGTGGCGTTTTCTTGTGAGTTTCACTTTCTAAACCAAACTTTTTAACTAAGTTCTTAGCATATTTAGCCTGGGAAAGGAAAATACCGTCATCAAGATGTTTGATTTGTAAACCAAGAAAGTATGAGAGGGTTACCTTCCATGCTCATCTCGAATGTATCGGACATTCGAGTAACAAACTTCTTGACCACCTGCTCGTTAGTGGATCCAAAAATAATATCATCCACATAAATTTGGACGATTAAGATCTGCTTATTGGATTTAAGAAGGAACAAAGTTTTATCAACTTCCCCTCGTCTAAATTTCAAATAAAGCAAATGTTGAGTTAGCCTTTCATACCAAGCTATTGGAGCTTGTTTTAAACCATAAAGAGCCTTTTTCAGTTTTAAAACAAAATTTTGTTTTTAGGATCCACAAATCCTTTAGGCTGCTCAACATACACTTCTTCACTCAAGACTCCATTTAAAAAAGCACTCTTAATGTCCATTTGATGCAATGAAATCTTCATGTAACAAGCAACAGAAAGCAAAAGTCTTACCGACTCAATGCGGGCAACAGGGGCAAATGTTTCATCAAAATCGATCCCTTCAATTTTTGTATACCCTTGTGCAACCAGTCGAGCTTTGTTCCTCACAATGTTTCCTGCTTCATCAGACTTGTTCTCAAATATCCCACTAGTACAAAAACAGGATTCAAGAACAGGGATTTAAGAACGCCTCAGGAGGTGGCAATCTTAAATGTCAGGCGGTGGATATCCAGAACGTCGTTAGAAAGACATTCTCGTATGTTAGATATCCAGAACATCATTAAAAATGACGTTCTCATATGTTAAATATTGAGAACGTCTTTAAAAATGATGTTCTTGTATTTTAAATATCGAGAACGACTTTAAAAATGACGTTCTGGTATTTTAAATATTGAGAACGTCTTTAAAAATGACGTTCTGGAAAGTATTATTCAGAACGCCTTTAAAAAGGCGTTCTCGTATGTCATATTATTTCTGGACAAAATCTATTTTTCTGATTAAAAGATAAAAACAAAAAACCCTATCCACAATCGTCCTCTCCTTATCTGCTCTCGTCCTCTCCGCTGATTCTCGTCCCCTCCGCCGATTCATCCTCCTCCCTCCATTTCCAACCACCACCGGCCATCAATTTCCAATCTCCACCATCAGCTGCATCATCAAACCTTCATCTAATTCTCCCCGAATCTCCTCCCTTTCTCTCTGTTAGTCTCACGCAATTAATCAAGATTTTGCTTCTTATTTTCCGAATCGATCAGCAAGGAGAGGTTCTGGTCGACAATTTCGTTCTCTCTAGTGAAGGAGAAGAAAAAGTCATCCCTATTGCTGGCGGCTCTGTCGTCGTAGTCCTCATGCAACGATAAGAAAGATGGAAGCAAGGCGAGAAAAACGAGGAAGGCTCCTGCGGTGGCTGGAAAACCTACGAACGACGTTTGGAAACAGCGGGTGCCGCCGTCTGCGCACGAGTTGCGGAGGATCTTGACTCAGCTTACTTGGTAAATAAGCGATTTAGGGTTTTACCATTTAGCAGCTCCTGCCAGAAAGCTTCACTAGCTCCATCTCCAAGTGAAAACATGGTAATTTTTTTTTATTCTATGCAATTAATTTTGGTTCTGTTTTATTCTTCTTTTCTAGTTTGACAATATTTTTATGATTTATAACATGAAAATGTGTAAATTTTGAAAATGGCCTGGTAGATGCAAATCTATACCTATTTTGCTGATGCATAGACCGATGAAACTTAGCTATATATGTATATAAAATTGATGTTTCATGGAAGTGATTGTTATTTCTACTGGGTTTCAGTTCAATATATCATACGGTTTCATGTTTTTTTATTTTTTATTTTTATTTATTTTTCAGTGTTTTTTCTTTGAATTCCATGGGATTTTTTTAAATATCTACCATGTTCTATTTGGTACTGTGATGTAGGTGATGTAGATGAACTGAGAAAGTAAGCAACTTTTAAGGATCTGTGGCAATATAATTGAAAATTCATTTCGTCGTATCTGGAAATGTTAGGACTAATGAATTCAAATATATATTCTAAACTATTTTTATTTATTTAAATTAAATATTGGAATTTGGAATATTCAATTATATTCATCTTCTTAGGTGGTCCGTGATGTTGACGAAGTAGTCGAGGAGCCGGTGGCCTGGTACATGGTGGCTGCGAGGGCGGTGCCGTCGGTGATCTGGTGGAGCTTCTTGGCGTTGAAGTAGTCGAAGAGGACGTGGAAGGAGAAGATGTTCTTGATGGCACCGATGGAGAGTTGCTTGGAGAGTAGATCCGACATTCCGGCATTGTTGATGGTGCAGATGGTGATGGACCTCGAGCCGGGACCATGGACTTCGTCAGATCCGGTCCGTTCGGGCAAATCTTCAAGCCTGATAAATTTGTGTTTGGGCAGTCTGGTGAGGGTAATAACTGGGTCAAGGGGCATTACACGGAGGGAGCTGAGTTGATTTTCGTACTTGATGTTGTTCGCAAGGAGGCAGAGAATTGCGACTGCTTGCAAGGTTTATTTTTTTCTTTTGTTGGGTTTTTTCATTGGATCTGGTTTATGCTATGAAATAATTCTTCAAGGGAATTATTTTTAGACATGGTCTGGATTTTGATTGGTTTTTTTATGTTTTTATTTATTATTTTAGATGCACCGTGGTATTTGTGTGATAATGAGCTTTGGTATTAATTACTCTTACAACTTTTGCATTTTATGAATCGGAGCTCAGTGTTAACCAATGTGTTTTCATACAGTTTGATTTTTTTTTTCTCTTTTTCTGGTTAGTTTTCATAATATTACATGTTTTGTGATTCTTTTGAAATGGGTTTGATTTTTTATAATATTAGTTTCTTATTAATCCTCTATTTTTCGTAAATTAGTAGATTGGAAAGTGTGAATAAATAACCCCTTTGTCGATTTTTTCCTCTTAAAGTGAAAAAAATAAATAATTCATTCTGCTTGAATTCGTGATCAACCTAGGTTGTTGTTTAAAAAAATCGAGGTATCGTCGATTTGGCTAGTTTATAAAGTTTTGATTTCAGATGTTAATTTGGAAATTTTAGATGGTCTCGCCATTGATTATATAGTTGGATATTTATTTATTTAATTGTTTCATAAATACACACGTTGATTAAGAAACGTTATGAAATTATTTTTCTGGTATATATTTATTTTGAGAACGTCTTTTAGATTAAATAGGTGTTGAGTTTTCTACTTTGCTGTTGTGTCTTTGTAATTCACTTGGGAAGTTAAGCTTGAAAATTTTCATTTAAATTTATATGACACCATAGTTCTCATTCTTTTTATGCTTTTGAGCTAAACATAGGAAACTTTTGATATATTTTTGTCAAATGATTCTATTTATTTAGTTTATTGTTCTACAGTACTTCTGCAATTATCTGAGTACTTATGAGTAATTCGTATCCTGACTGATTTCAAATATCTAATATATGACATGACATGGCAGGACTTGCTATGAAGCCTGCTGTGCTTCATCAAATTCAATCAAAATTTCTAGTATGTACTAATTCTGTGTTCTCTTCATTTATTTATTTTCCTAATCTTACCTCCTCTCCAATATTTTAAGGAAGTGGCATCGCGACTGATGACAAAACTCGGAAGAGATTCCGATTCCACCTTGTCTATTAATGAAGCCACTTTAAAAACGTCTTTACAAACTGGCACGAGCATGGTTAAGGAGCCATCACCTGAAAATCCTGCAGGAAGTATTAGTCCATTGGTAAAAACATTATCAAACGGTACGTTTAATGGCAACATTAGGGATGGCTCTTCAGAACCAAAAAGTGCCTCAGTAAACACACAATATAGTAGAAGAACAGAGAAAGTCCTCAACAACTTTCTAACAAATCCTCTTCTTAAAGAGGAGCGGAGCCCACTTCATGAACAAGTATGTTAATTGAGTCCTTTTCACATCAGCATACTTTAAGTTGTTTGACCATGCTTGTCGGATTTCATATTTCCTTTTTACCATTAAATGATCCTTATTTCTGTTATTTGGTGAGTTCTAGCTAACAAGGTGATGAATTAATCAAACCAGAGATAACTAGTTTATGGCTGTTCAGGCTCCTAGTGGATTGATATAGCAATTCATTAGATTTGACATCATATATCGTGATCTGAAATAGATTCTTGGCTGTATACGAGATAAAGACCTACAGTTTTCTCTTTATCCCTTCCTTACTGAATGTGAAAACCATGACTACTGTTGCTAAATGCAGAAATTGATATTTTTTCAAAAGATGCTACCACTTGTACCAGCTTGCTAAATTGTTGCCAGAGTTTCTTTGGACTCAGAAACACCAGAAAGAAATTAATTAAAATAAAATTTTTAAAAAATCTTTTTCTTTGTACGTGGGAATATGCTGACCAATAACTTACATTTTTGCTCTCCAATGAAGACTTTCCACCCATTGTAACATGTCCTGTGATTAATATCTTATGCTTTTAATTGGAAAAAGGTTGTAAAAGTTGGTGCTGCTATCACAATTATCGTTATGCATGCTTGAGTACAGTTACACAATATCTGATGACTGTAGCCAATGCATGCAAAACATTTTATTATTTTCTTTCTTGCAGATTTTGAATCTTGATGCGAGCATTTTGATTTGATTTTTTTTATCATGTCTTTACAATAATTTCTAACTAAGGGTAGCATTTTATGTTTGTATAATGTGCTGTAACTGATGTAAGCATGTAAAAAAACTCCTTTGATTGCTGATTTATTTTCTTGTGGCTCCTAAACTCAGAGTGACTAACTCCTAGTTTTCATTGCAGGATGGGGCACTGCAGTTGGAAAATAATGTGCTTCAAATGGTACTCATACAGTAAACTAGTTACTTATGTAGAAAAGTTTTTCCCGTTGAAGTCAAATAACTTTAAGTTCGTCAGTGGAGTATTGATTTGTGTACCGAATTTGTCTGAAGACTTTATTTTGATGTACCGGTAACAGTAAAACAAAAATGTTTAAATGTTTTGAGATTGTCCTAAATTTCTCATACAATCACTCTGGTATATAAAAATACTAAAAAGTTTAGGTCTTCAGTTTTTCTAAATTCCGGGAACTTTAGATTCTTCAAATGTGCTATTTTTGGAGTCGAAAACCTAATTTAGTGTTGCCTCCATCTATTATTACTTTAATACATGACTCTGTTGATCCCAACTCTCGATAATTATTCTCAGTTGTTGTTTGATAGGACATGAGCCCTGCTGCTGTTGCTGACGGCCAGGTAAGAATGAAAAAACTATTCAACGAGTATGTGTCTTTCCCTTCTTAAATTATCTAGAAAGCCATCATAAATTTGTGTGGTCCATTTTCTATGGAACCAATAGATCTGGATCACTATATTATTGGAACTTTTCAGGCTCATAAAATGATTTAGCTTTGCATGAAGAAAATCTAGAGATTCTCTACTGCGCTAGTGTATTAACAATAGGCTCATTGCTTTAGTGAATGAAATTTGTCGTTACTAACCGTAAAGAAG
This sequence comes from Phtheirospermum japonicum, assembly GCA_014905375.1. Lineage (NCBI taxonomy): Eukaryota > Viridiplantae > Streptophyta > Magnoliopsida > Lamiales > Orobanchaceae > Phtheirospermum > Phtheirospermum japonicum. The sequence goes on along the minus strand of BMAC01000606.1, from coordinate 754,429 downwards.
GAAAAATCTGTAGATAAAATATCTTATTTAGTAATATTATCATTCATTGCACCTGGATGGGTAAAAAGCCGAGCACCTATGGTACTCTTTGTCTTTGCCCTGTGTTTTTCTGTTTTCATTTTTGGATACTAGCTTGATAAAGGAGATGTCATTCACAGATGTAATTGCATTTTGGTGTTGCAGATATGGTGTAACACCATTTACCCCTTTAAGAGGACTTCTAATTTCAGCTCCCATCTTTGCCAGTTTTTTCTTTGCTGTAAGCTGACATTCCTCAAGCTATAATATATAGATAGTTTTTTCTCTTTCATATATTTCTCTTCACTGGTACTTATTATATCATCCATCTCTTTTAACCACAGGACATTTTGTATCATCACTTCCTTTGCAGATTAATAACATGGCAGAAAAAGTGCCATTTTTCAAAGAGGGAGGCATATTTTGGTTCGATTTGACAACTCCTGATACCATGTATATTTTTCCAGTTTTGATGGCATTGACATTTTGGATCACAGTGGAGGTCAGCTACCTTTCATTCTCCATTTATTTGTTTTTATTAAGCTTGTATTTAGTTGTTGTTCCTTTAGTGTTTTACAGTTTTGATTATTTCCTCCCTGATCATATAATTCCAAAAACCTTCCCGTAATGTTCAAAATTATCTACACCTTTAGATCAAATGTTTTGGACTCATAACAAAACTTCTATAAACGAGCTAGAGTTCTTGGTTGCCCAAAATATTTATAATCTTGGGCTAAGGGATCAGGAATGGATTAGTCCAGCTTGGCTCACACAGTTTGAATTTGTAACCTTGAATACATTTATTGATGACAATAAATGCCAATTAAGCATTATTTAATGAAGAGTTTTGTTTACCAATATTTATTTGTTGTGAGATTGCTTAGAACTCATTATTCTCAAAAACTTGTTTTCTTAATATAAAATATATATATTTTTTATCAGTGCTTGACATATAGAAATATCTAAACTACAGCTGAAAGACAAGTTGGTTTAATTTAGCTCGCCCCAACTTAGTCGTGGTTGACCATGGATTACACAAATTGGGCATTGAAGAGCTTGCCCAAATTTGGACTTGCCAAAAAATTTTAGTACCTATGTTCCTGCCCATCGACGTAGACATTCAATGTTGTATTTAGTATTTACGTTACTTGAAGGTGGATAAATTTCATTGGAAATATGTTGGCATGATTTTTAGTTGAAAAATAGAAATTATTTATTTTAAATAGCTTAATCAAACGAATAAGCAGTAGTTGTAACTAGGTTTCAATTACTAGACTTACGTAAAACAAGATCAAGTGAAGGGCAATGTTTATTTTCAGCTCTGTAACTTACTTCTATTTATTCCTCTTGTACTTTGATATATGATGAATGCTGATACGTCTTCTTAATTCCTTTAATATCTTACTGCCAGTACTCGGACATTTCATGTTTAATTTTTTGATTTTATTCAATATTTTCTTCCCAGTGCAATGCACAAGAAGGTTTGGAAGGCAATCCTACTGCTGGGACCATTAAAACGGTCTTTAGGGTCTTTGCGACATTGAAAATTCCTTTAACCGCTAGTTTCCCCAAGGTATGTGGTGCATCATTTGCCAGTGCATAATTTTGCCCAATGCTAGCAAATGTTTTGTTGACATTGTAGACATTTAGACTGTTCTACTTATCCTCACTCACCTCCTCTATTGTTTGTATCCATTTGGGAATTGTGAATCAGTATTCCTACTTATTGTTTTGTTTTTTAGTTATACTGTCAGATGAATATTCAATGACTGTTTTCTGCTTGATTTTTTCATATCATCGATCATTTCACGTTAAATATGATCATAAACTCTCTTCCTTTCTATTGGATGTGTAGTTCTGTGTTATGTTCATGAAATCATTTCGTTCAATTTTTGAGTTAAGCTCGTAAATTCAGATATTGTTTGTATCTACAGGCTATATTCAGAAAAGGAGTAAAAATTGAGCACGAGAAAAAACTGTCCTCGCTTTAGAGCCAGGAGTACAAAGGCAATGAAGCCAAGATGGACAAGACAAAGACAACCGTAAAGAGGCTCCAATCTCTAATTATGGTGACGTTCCAAGCCGAGGCACTCACTTTCCGATCACCACCCGTCTAGGAAAGACGAGCAGGACAGGATCGAGGTGTTGGTAATCAACTACAATATACTTAAACTACATATGCTTTTTGGTTAATGATTATTTAAAAAAAAAAAAACTTTGCCTAGATACTATAAACCTTAGTTTTGTTAACACTTTTCACACAACTTGTGTACATAGTTTGAGGGTTCTTGATTAAAAAGTAGAATATTTGCCTAAATACTATTAACATTAGTTTTAGATATTTGTGTTGTTTGTATTGACATCTTATGGTGATTGTGTATTATTGTGATTAATGATGTGTGTTTGATCTTGGGATTATATAAATGACATGTGTCTTGTAATTTAAATAGGTAATAAAATTGTAATATATATTAGCAGGCCTGGAAAAATGAATTCGGAATGAAATTTGATGTATTTGTTGGTACCTGCTTTCATTTAATTTTTTTTAATTTTTCTACTACTTTCCAGAACGATTATTCAAAAACCCATTCTACAAAGTACATTTTCCGGAACGCCTGTTTTTTCAGCCGTTCTAGAAAGTATACTTTCCAGAACGTCCCTTTTTAAGGCGTTCTGGAAAGTATACTTTCCAGAACGTCCATTTTTAAGGCGTTCTCGAAATTATACTTTCCAGAATGCCTGTTTTTGGAGGCGTTCTCGAAAGTATACTTTCAAGAACGCCTGTATTTCGAGGCGTTCTGGAAAGTATACTTTCGAGAACGCCTTAAAGAGGGACATTCTGGAAAGTATATTTTCCAGAACGTTTTAAAAAAGGACGTTCTGGAAAGTTATTTTCCAGAACGGGCGAAACCTGTAAAACCGACTTTCTAGAACGGCTGAAATTTTTTTAAGAATGTCCCTGCTGAGGCGTTCTTGATTGTCAGACTTTCAAGAACAACTCCATACAGAACGCCTCAGTAGGGCGTTCTTGATTTGCAGAAATAGGCGTTCTTAAAAGCTGTTTCTGCACTAGTGTCCACTTTGTTCCCGTCACGTGGGAATTTTCTGGTCGTGGCACTAAATCCCAAACATCGTTTTTGGCGAACTGGTCCAGCTCTTCTTGCATTGCCCGAATCCAGAACTCATCCTTGAGCGCATCCTCCACTCGCTTCGGCTCTATTTTAGAAAGGTACAAAGATTCACGAGTCTTAGAACAACTTGTAGACAGACACACGTACCTGGCCATCTCCTTGAAATTTATCTGTCTCCGTCTTGTACTTCTTTCGTCTAAATCACCGATAATTTGGCCCACGGGGTGGTTTTTCTGGATTCTGGATGGAATATCCCTCAGATAAAGATCAATGGGATCAGCTGGATCTTCTTCTTCTGAATCAAAATCTGATTCTGCGGCGGCTTGGCTTGATGTTGGTTCTGATGTTGGTATCCCAGTATCAACATCGGTATCAACATCATTCAACTCTCTGATTTCAGGACCTGCATCTCTGTTTTGAATACCTGCACTATCATCTGAAGTAGGAGTGACATTTCCTTGAGGATTTTGAACATACACCAGATCATTATCCTCAGTAGGTTTGACTCCACTCGTTAGATCATTGAACTTGACATTAACTGACTCAAACATGCTTCGAGTTCTAAGGTTAAACAACCTATATTCATGACTATTTTGGGAATAGCCCATGAAAATACACTTATCTTTCTTTGAGTCCAGATTATCTAGGTGATTTCTATCGTTGAGCACATAAAAAATACATCCAAATATATGAAAATAGCTCAAATTCGGTTTTTTACCCATCAACAACTCATAGGGAGTAGCACATGACCCTGGTCTAAAATAAGCCCTATTTGTAATATGACATGCAGTGTTCATTACTTCAGCCCAAAAAAGTTTTGCTATGCTATTTGAAATGAGCATAGTTCTAGTCATTCGAGCGAGAGTCCTATTTTTACGTTCGGTTGTACCATTTTGTTGTGGAGTAATAGGTGAAGAAAATTCATGACTTATCCCCTCCGAAGTGCAGTATTTAGAGAAAAATGCATTTTCAAATTCTTTACCGTGATTAGTTCTAATCCTACCAATGTTCATATTGAACCTTACACATAGCTTCTTTGCAAGTTTTTTGAAAGCCTCAAAAGTTTCAGATTTTTCTTTTAGAAATTCTACCCAAGTGAACCTAGAAAAATCATCGACAATAACTAAAACATACCTCTTTCAACCGAGGCTCTCGACCTCGAGTGGACCCATGAGATCCATATGAAGGAGTTTAAAGCAAGAAGATGTAGTGAGACTTTGCTGGACTGGATGTGGTACTCTGACCTGCTTTCCTTTCTGGCACGCCTCGCATACAGGAATGATCTTGGTGTTTCGCTTAGGAAGCCCAGTCGCTGCTTCTTCTTTGGACAACCTGTCCATCATCTTGTAGTTGACATGCCCCAGTTTATGATGCCACACCTCAGCATCACTTAGTTGAGATAACTTGCAAAAAAAATCACTGTTGATTTGATAACAATTATCTGAAGTCCGTTGTCCAATAAGGATACATGGACCATTCTCCTTATAGACTTCACACTTCTCACGGTTGAATTTGACACTAAAGCTTTCGTCGCACAATTGACTTATGCTGATCAAGTTTGCAGTAAGTCCTTCTACTAGCAACACATTTACCAGGGTTACAACGCCGGGAACATGGAGAGTTCCTTGACCAATAATTTGGCCATTTGCACCTCCACCATACTTTACCTTGCCACCTCGAAATCTGAAAATGTTGGAAATAAGCTCCTTTGACCCAGTCATATGCTTCGAGCAACCACTATCGAAATATCAGGCTCCAGGGACGTGAGACTTAAAGGAGGTATAGATCGTATTACACTTGATGTTATTTTTCTTGACCCACACTTGTTTGAATCCGGTGTTGGTATTGATGTTGGTATGACAGAAACTAACATTGGATTTAGCAGCCGCATTAGTTCTCTGAAAGTGTCTTCTCTCGCCTATGATTTTCCAGCAGAAAGGCCGAATGTGTCCGGGCTCGCCACAATGATGGCACACGAACTATCTTCTTCTCTTCTTGTGCCTCTTGGGTGATTTCTGCTCTTGACTTGAGGAATGTGACGGCTGATTCGATTTATATCCAATTCCATGCTTCGAGGTTTCTGGGAAGCTCATCTCTAAGATTTCATCAAGCTTCACCTTACCTTTGTTCAGATTTTGATATGGTTCCTTGGACCTTCATCAGCTCGGTTCACACCTTCTCTAGCTCAGCATCCTTCTTGGTAAGAGATGTTTCCAGATTATGTCAAGCTGATCATCCTTTTCTTCGGTCAGATTTTCAACTTCTTTCACGAGATCCTTGACCTTGAGTACCTGTTTTCCCCAGCTGACAAACAGTTGCTGGTGCTCAATGATTTGCATATTTTTGTACATATTTTTCTTATCATTTTTGTTTCACGTTGCGTGTGTTTTGCTTGATTTTAGGTGTTTTAGGAGTCGAGTTGGCCGTTTTTCGTTATTTCTAGATTTTCATATTTTTGTACGTTTTATTATTAGTTTTCGTAGTTTTTCACTATTTCATTTTTCTCTTGGCCGTAGGACGTCCAAGCGGGGCCCGCGCTCGTTTGGGATTGTTTTTACTCGACTCGGGAATGAACGGACAAGCAAGGAAGCGCAACGGACGAGGCTGGATAAAACGGCGGACGTGAAAAGAACGAGGAATCGAGCCGGGTGCAGCAATCCAGTCGACCGACTGGAAGTTCAGTCGATCGACTGCCCTTCTAGTCGATCGACTYGAACTCCAAAATCGACTGGATTCTAGGGACTTTTGGCCATTTTGGACAACGCATTTGATCGACTGCCGACGTGGCCGATCGACTGCAGTCGATCAACTGGAACCCCCCGAGATCGACTGGATTCCAGGGACTTTTGGTCGTTTTGACAGCGCAGTCGATCGACAGGCGACTTGACCAATCGACTGCCAGTCGATCGACTGCTTTACAGTTGATCGACTGAAAAGCAAATTTTTTATTGCTTTTGGACTATTTTGCCCCTATGTGATGTATTAATCAGGAGACGTCATTTCATTCACCAGCAACTTGCAGAAGGGCTTTTGCTACAGCAGGAAGCTCCTTCTACCATAGCAAAATCTTTCCTTTTTCATTTTGATCAAATTAAACTCTAGTAATTAGTTATTAGCTCTAGTTTAGTTAAGTGTTAGATCTTTATTTAGCTAGTTGTTCAAGCTTTGGTTTGACATTTCTTTTGTGAAGAATCCTTCAAGTTTCCATTTCCTCTTCAAGCTTTTTGTGGAATCATACATTTGGTAATATCTTTCTATAATATAGTTTTATTTTCATGTTATGTCTTTTAATCTTGTGTTGATGCTTGGATCATAGTTTAGTTGCTATTTTGATTATCAAAACTCCCATTTTCATTTCATAGCTTTCTAGCTTTGAACTTATGCTTTTAAGTTGTTAAGTTGTTTAGATCAATCTCTAAGTTTTTAGAAGCTTTATATAATCTTCCTTTTTAAGACTTTAATTTTTGTTAAATAAATGTTGACTTTTTCAAATAAGRTAGACTTTAATTTTCCCTCCCTTTTCCTTAATTCAATTTATAAGCTTTCTTAGTTAACTAGTTTAGATTAATCGTTTTTAAAATAAGCTTTAATTTCCTTTTCGTATTTTAATGCTTTCAAAATCCTATTTCAATTTAAGTTTAGTTATAAAAACCAAAACCAAATCAATGACTACCGCTTTCCTAGTTTAGATTAGTTTAATTTCAATCGACAATAAGAGCAAATAAGAAACTGATAAGCCGATAACATCCATCCTCGAGAGACACGACTCGGGAAGAACTCGCCGCCCTACAACCGGCTCCGTACTCTTGCGGAGACGGATTCTCAAATAGCGCGTCGAGGATTCGTCGATCAAAAATTTGGCGTCGTTGTCCCGAGATGGGTTGGAACGATTTCCAACAAGCCGTGTTTTTACGTTTCGACCAGCTCAACACCCGTTTCGACCGGCTCGACGAGGGGCAGGCAAGAAACGACCGAGCTTTCCGCGACCTCCATAGCCGACTCCTTTTGGTCGAGAGTCGGATGCGTCGGGACGACGACGACGACGGCGGCGACAATGAAAACGAGGACGAGGAAGACGAGGACGCGACCCTCCGTGCCCGACCTAGGAGACGTCGTTAAATCTCCTAGATTATCCTTTGTTTATTTTATTTGTTTATTATTTTTGTGTGTTATTTTGTTTATCTTTCGATTATGTTCTTTTATTTCTCGTCTCGACTCTTGTAAAAACAAATAATAAATAAAAATTAAAAAATAAAATTCTTTTAATTGTTTTCATTTTTGTATATAGTTTAATTTTATTTCGTTTAAATATATTCTCAGAATTTAAAACAAATTTGAAAAATAAAATCCAAACAAATTAGAAAATTCAAAAACTCAAAAATATTTTCGTTTTTGTAAATAGGTTGTTTTTGTGC
>BMAC01000606.1:635967-744790 GCA_014905375.1 Phtheirospermum japonicum | reverse complement strand
TAATTCAATTTATAAGCTTTCTTAGTTAACTAGTTTAGATTAATCGTTTTTAAAATAAGCTTTAATTTCCTTTTCGTATTTTAATGCTTTCAAAACTCCTATTTCAATTTAAGTTTAGTTATAAAAACCAAAACCAAATCAATGACTACCGCTTTCCTAGTTTAGATCAGTTTAATTTCAATCGACAATAAGAGCAAATAAGAAACCGATAAGCTGATAACATCCATCCTCGAGAGACACGACTCGGGAAGAACTCGCCGCCCTACAACCGGCCCCGTACTCTTGCGGAGACGGATTCTCAAATAGCGCATCGAGGATTCGTCGATCACTCAACACTCAGCAGCTCGTACTCCTTATGATAATCAGTAGTTTCAACATTCAAGCATACGATGTTGTTTTCAAGGATATCAACATTGACATCATCGTCCCAAAAAACATGGGTAAATAAGGATCGAACAGGTTCAGTTGACTCGCAATCATTGACATCCTCAGTGAAATCAATAGCAACCATGCTTTTCTTCCTAAGAGTATTAGGACATTCATTTTTGTAGTGTCCCCAACCTTTACATTCATGACATTGCACCTCATTGAGTGGTCTCGTGGGGTTGGATGCGTTTGGAATTGAAGATGTAGACTGAGATCTAGGAAGAGCACGTCCAGTGGATTTTGGCGTGGACACCTGTGGCCTGGTCTTCGTATTTGAGCCTCCAAGGCTATTCTTCTTCTTCTTCAAGAAACTGTTGAAACATTGGGTAACAAACAAAAATTCGTCTTCACCAAGCGTAGTGGATTCCATTTTTTTTAGAATTCCATTGAAATCAACTTCCTCTTCATCTTCATTGTTGTCTTGATTAGTATCGGAGGAAAAAGCAACGTTCTTCTCTTTTGAGTTGGAACCAAGGTGTTCCATCTCATACTGTTTAAGGTTTCCAACTAAGGTGTTTAACTCAATGTTATCAACATCTTAAGATTCTTCTATGACAACCATCTTCATATTGTATTTATTCGTAATAGATCTCAGCAGTTTTCCTACAAGACGAGAGTTTGTTATTGCCTCACCAAGCTCTCATGGCGTAGTCCATTATCAAGCTCTCATGCCTCACCAAGCTCTCATGGCTCTGACGTCTGACAATCTCATGGCGTAGTCCATTATCGACTCCTTCTCGTCCATTCTCATTGCTTCGAAAGTGGACATCAACATTCTCAGTCTTGATTTTTTCACGCTTGCAGTTCCTTCACACACACTTTGGAGTGCGTCCCATGCATCCTTTGCTGACTCGCAATTCTTGATGACTCGGTAGTAACTTGCATCTACATAGCTACACAAGGTATTGATGCATTTGGAATTCCAGTTTGCAGCAGCTGCTTTCTCAGGAGTCCAATCTACTTCCTTTTTGGGAAATGTATGCCTTCCCCATCAGTAACACGTGGCTTTTCCCATCCAAGGAGGACGGTTTTCCATACACGTTCGTCAATGCTTTTTAAGTGCCACCGCATACCCTATTTTCAGAGATAATAGTTCTCCCCATTGAGAATCGGAGGCCTTGAGTTGCCTTGAGCATCCATAGCACCTAAAAAATAAGGATCGGTACTTAAAAGGTTAAGTAACCCGCTCTAGATGCCAATTGTAAAATTTGAAGGTCTATGGTTTTAAAAATAAGTCTCAAATTTACGATGTTGTTATCAATGTTAAACAGCACTGACTACCAATATCGACCAGAGTAAAATATAAATTATGCAGTGGAAATAAAACTTAAGACACGATATAACAAATTCAGTTCACAAGTAAAAGTACTTGTGCAGTTGGGTGTACAAACCCAAAAACTATATTACTTTCTTGTTTTTCGATCAATACAAAAATATTAAGTAATATATGAAAAATAAAGTAACAAAACACATGATACTAAATACTTGTCGTCTAGGTTGAACAAGCTCTTCTCCGTTGGTCACGCAACTTCGAATAATTTGTCGATCTCGATCAATGGCTCCAAGTAGTTTTCGTGTTCTTTCTCTTGCTCGTGCGTCTTGCGTCGTCCGTCTTCTTCAGAAATCCAGAGCGTAAAAGTCGTCAATAGCTTTAGAATTCTTTTTGTATTAAATAGACAATCCTAATATTCTAAACTTGAAAAATAAGCATACTAAAATATAGGAAAATAAAATCTTATAAATAAACTAGGAAACACAATTTAGAGTTTCTAATTAATTTTCTACCTAAAAAAGGCAAATAATACAATAAAAATTATTGCCAAGAATAAATTCTCCAACGATCTTCAATTTCAAAAAACAATGTGACTACTATTGCTCGCAAAATTAAATTGGACGAAACGGAAGGACAAGCAACCGACCCCTAAATCGATGTCTCTCCTTCCTTTCAAGTCCTCCAATTTCTCTAACTTTGAGACGGTATTATTCTTTCGCAGTTTTAGGAACTGCTTGTACTTACCTTAGTCGCAGGACTGGCTATTTAATTAAATCACATTTGTTCATTTTAGAACTGAGAAATTACAATCCAGTTGTACTTAAGTAGTACCCGATTTTACTTTTTATTTTTAAAATGATTTATATCAACGTAACTATACTATTAAACAAATCATTTAACCAAAATAATAATAATAATAATAATAATAATAATAATAATAATAATAATAATAACATTTAAAATATAACTTGGAAAAAAGATATAAAATAAATTAAATAAATAAATAAAATGTTTACATTACACATATTGAAATAAGTTTAAAATTAATAACTTCATAATAATTATAAATACCATAAAATAAATCCCAAAATATTTGAAAATTGGATAATTATTATAAATTCAATTAAATTCTAAAATATTTAATAATAAAAACTTAGAAATGTTATAACATAATAAAATAAATCTAAAAATGAAGTACGCTAAATCTATATAAAAATATATTTTAATTATAAATATTTCTTGAAGAAAACTTAAAAAAAAAAACATGAAGAACAGTGTAAAAATATAAAATAAATTGTATTATTTAACAATTGGGTAATAATATAATAAGAGATGATTATATTCTAAATAATCATTTACTAAATCCAAGATTAAAAAAAAGACTTTGTAATTGTTATAAAAATAATAAAGTAAATCATGTACAATTAGGAATTCAGTTAATAAATATGAAATATATGTTTTAGTTCTAAATATGAGTAATTATTAATAATTTCTAAATGAAAGAAAATAAGAAAAAAAATCAGATATATTATAAAATAGTATATCATAATATAATAGAAACCTGCAAATTTTTTAAAATCAGATTAAAGTATAATAAAATCATAATTAAGTTAAATAATTATTTAAAAAAAGGGATCTTATAAGATAATATAGTAAATAAAGCACAATCAGAAAGTAAATCTTATATATATATATATATATATAACTAATTGCAAATAAGTATTTATTCACTTAAAATTAAAGAAAAGTAAAATTTCATTTATAAAATGTAATAAACCAATCTTATAATATTTTGAAATCATGTAATAATATATTTAATTAAAACAAAATTCTAAATAACCTGAAAAGAAAATGAAAGTATATTTATATTGTAACTATAAGTACAAAATGAGCACAGAGAAAAATATTAAAGAAATGGTTGTCGAATCCCATAATTAATTGAGAGCTTTTGTATCCTATTTCCTTATGGGCAATAATATTGTAATCAGTAATGTAATTAACTCGAGATGGGCACTCAATAATTGAGTTCACCACTAATTCAACGAGTCTATTGACGGGGAACTAGGTAAATAAATAAAAACAATTTATATATAGATTTTTACTACAGTAAATTTATAACTAAAAGTGAATTTTCCATATTAAAACATACAATTATAGTAATTAGTCACAATTATTAATATACTAATATTCAAAAGTAGTTCTTTGGTTATCATATGATTATAAATTATTTGTTGTTATGCATTCATATAATTTTGATTTTAGATTAAAATCAAATAATTGTATAGATGCAATTATTTTTCTCTTATGTTCTAATTTACTATTAATAATATAATTTCAAAAAGTATCGGGGAAATGAACAGAAAATAGAAAGAAAAAAAATACAGGTCATGATAGAGTTTAGAACCCGTCCGAGTCAAGTTAGGGTCGTCCGCGGATCATAGCCGAGTTAAGTATAACCTAATCGAAAAATATGATTCTGTCTCGTTTGTTTCTGAATCACTGGTATGTTTCAAAAATAAAATTATGTAAGAAAAGAAAAGTTTTTATTACAGATTTCCCTTTTTTTATTTGCCTATGCTGCCTCATTTCTCAGATTTTAATTATATATTCTTTCTTATTTCATTCCATTAGCAAACTTATTAAACTCTTATTTAGAATCTATCTAAAATTTTTATATTTTTTGTAATTGATTTATTTCTTTACCAATTTTATTTATACTTTGCTTAAATTTTTTTTCATTTTTAGATTTATTAAGTAATCACCATGAATTTATTATAAATATTTATAGGTAATTTAATTTCTTTGGGAATTTCTACTTAATTTTATAATATTGTTAAATTTTTTAGTTTTATATTTATTAAATAAACATTTATTTTTTATTCTATGATCATGTATTTCATTTATATGACTTTATAAAAAATATATATTATATTTTACTTCATTTGGTAATGCTTATTTTTATATTTCGTAATTATTTTAAATAAATTTATATTTTTTAAATTTATTTTATAGTTTTCAGATTTATTTTATGATTTTTATATTTTTCAAATTTATTTAATATATTTCATATTTTTTTCAGATTTATTTTATATTTTTCTTTTTATTATTTTGTAACTGTTTCAATTTATAATTCTTTTCATTTTTTTTTCATTTTTAAATTTATTTAATATTTTTCTAGAATTTAATTTTATATTTTTATAGTTAATTTAACTTAATTTGTGAATTTTCTCTTTGATTTTTTAATATTATTGATTTTTTTGTTTTTTTATTTTTTATATAATTAAATGAGTACTTACGATTTTAGTATAAGTTCTTATATCTTATATATATGATTTTTATATTTTTTTTCAATATTAGTTATATCATGCAACAATATTTGTGTTTTTCTCTTCATTTTATTGGTTTTGAAAATTCATTAACTAATTATTTGCATATATATATATTTTTTTATATTTATTTGAAAAAGTTTTATATTATTATATTTACATCAATTAAGTTTTATATTATATATCCTATTTTTATATATTTTCTTACTTATTTTATATTTTTTAAAGATTTATTAAATCGAAAGGTCAAATAAAACATTTACAAATTATTATTATAGTATTTAAGAGAATAAATTATTTATTATTTAACACATATCTTTTAATAATATGGTACCTACGTACAGGTAAATACATGTAGAAAACACTTCTTACTTAACTAGTTAAGTGTCATACTATGTCAAAAGTATTGAGATATATGCAAAGTATAGGGGTAAAATTGTAATTCATTTCTACAGTAATGTTTAGTCAAAGTTGTTAAGAGTTTGTTAGGGTTGTTAAGCAAACGGTTGGCTGAGCTAAACCAAAAATCTGTGTAAGAGAACAGAGGTGCCCGTGTATTTTCAATCAATGAAGAACAAATAATTCATTCCTCTAAAATTCCAATCTGCAGCTTCTACTTTAACATGGTATCCAGAGCCAATGAGGGATAAATTTTCTCCGGTCACTCACATCGGCGGCCGCTAGCTCAACAATGGCGGCGGCATCAACCTCATCCTTTTCTTCTCAAATGGAGACCAACTCTATTTTTCCCAGATCGATCCCTCACATTGCGCCGCTCAATCTCTGGCTTGATCGAGAGAATTACAACTATTGGGAAATTCAAGTGCTCTCAACAGTTCGCATTTATGAATTTGAAGGCATTCTCCTCGGAACAGAACCAGCTCCGGCAAAATCTCTCCCAATTGGTATGTCGTCAAACCTAAATCCTGATTATATGGCTTGGATGCGAAAAGATCAATTTCTATTCAGCTGGATGTTGGCTTCAATCATTGAATCAATGTTAGGGCATCTCACTCGTTGTGTCACTGCATCTGATATATGGAATGCTGTAGCTCAGTTGTTTCAATCTCAGTCGAAATCTCGAACATTACAGTTGAGGTTTATGCTCCAAACAGTGAAAAAGGGTGATTTATCCATGGATGAGTATCTTCTAAAAATGAAGAATATAGCGGATGAATAGAAACACACAAAAAACACACAAAAAAAAAACAAACTGCCATATGAATAGAAACGATCAGATTAACATGCAACATGTCGAGTACTAGAGTGTACTATTACTACGGTGCACCTTTTTATAGGTACATTACTTAACAATTAAATGTATATCAATAAAGGTATATTAGATAATAAATAAATATATATCAATATATAAAAATACATTAATTAAAAATAATAGATGTATTACGTTAAATATAAATATACATCAGTATATAAGTATTTAAAGAGCTGATAGTTGATTAATAATAGTTGATAGTTGATTTTAAATCAAATCTTGATAAATTAGATGATTAAAGTAGCAGAAAAAATGTTAATATACCAATATAAATATAATCTTAACATACAAAAACATTATACATAATTAATAAATAAAAATTCTTATGTCTAAAAACAATATTTTTGTAAAATGTAAAATAATGTGTTAGTTTATAAGATAAAATATTTACTACAATATAAAATAATTAAGAAAATGACTTTTCTCAAGTATAAACTTATTAGAAGAAACAGCAATTTGTAGATTTTTTTAAATATGATCTTATTAAAGCGACTTATTCATGAGCTCACTACGAGTTGTTATGAAACAGTCTAAAGGAATTTATTGGTAGAGAATAAGTTATAAGCTTCTTCAATAAATTCAATTAAGTAGGGCATAAAACTATTTGATAAATTATATGAAAGATAGATATGCACCATTATATATCACATGTATAAAGGAAATAAGTTATAAGCTTCTTCAATAAATGACTACGGTGCCGTGAAGGCACCATGCCCCCATCTTCCCTGCATTTACATCTTTTGATCTACAATTATTTACAACCAACTTTTAATTTAGTGGTTCTCATTAAATGAAGTATATGGTACCTTCACGTCACCGTAGAAATTCACTAAAATATAAATAGTTGTAAATACAAGGGGGGTGGGGAGCATGTTGCCCTTAAAGACACCATACAGTTTTCCATTAATGCAGATCATGTTACAACTAAAAATACATCTATGGTTGATGAGTCCAAAAGGTTGAACTACCAAATATAGGGGGTACTAACCTCAGGAGAGATCAACAACCTGAATTGATGATGAAATACGTCTAAGCGACCTTCGAAACTCTCCACAAATCTCCTAGAAACCTCGCCGATCCTGCAAAACAGCGCCTCAGACGGGCCGAATTTTGAGCCCGTTAAGGCCCTCCGACGCTTAAGTTAATAAGCAAAATCACAACACTCAATCCTTTCACTCAAATCATTCAAGATGCAATTATGATATCATAGACTTAGAATAATGAGAGGTATACACCTCCTTTTATAGAGATAGGAGAAATCCTCCACTATCTAGGGTTACCTTACATAACCAGAATTTCATTCTCATCACAACTCTATAACCAACTCTCAATTAGGACTTCTCATATATAGCAAGTTCCCATAAACATGAAACTTCTCAATATATTACCGAAATAAGCCCGGGCATACAGCCCACTAGGCCCATACACATATTTAAACTTTCAATCAGGCTCAAATACTCAGCCCAACCCACCAGAGATCACGACCCTATATGAGAACTCATCCTCATACTACAGGTCGCTACTCCAGACACATCAACTCGCTTACTTTTAAGGAACAGCCTTCAGCTTGTTCACTTCTCAAATACATAACACAGCTCGCCCATCTTCCAGGAGGCACACCCTCTCTTAAAGATAGGACCACTTTCCACAAATAACCATATACATCACGTAATATCATATATAGACATTTTGGTCCACATCAGCTAGTCCCCCATGTTCTAACTGATTGAGGCACGAAATCAGGTAGGAAATGTAAAAACAGAATTACAAGAGCACAACCACTTCAAAAATAATAAGTAAATCATCATTTTACCTTACCAAACCACACATCAAAATCACACAACTCAACAAACCGAGCTATAACACTCATCTTTCCACAGTAAATTGTCAAGTATACTCGCGACCTGCAAAAATTCAGCTTACCGAGCTCGCTTCTTCTTAAGATAGCATGATCATCTCGCGAGGGACGATCTGCAAGTCCCCAGACCAAGTCTCTGACTGTATATATATGATGTCCTAAACCACACAACTTTTATCCACCGACTTAAAATCACATTCGGACTCAATAATTTAAAAAATGCAATCAAAAACGAATAAAACATGCACAAATCACCTCACCACTCTACATCAATCATCCAACCTGATATATCAAGTTATGCATCAATCATCCCATAAGAATTTACCACATAAAATCGCGACCTCAAAAAGGTCAGCTTGCTGAGCTCACTCATCGCCCATGAAGACATACTTGCGAGTCCCCAAGTCGTGTCCCCAGACTCCGTACTTGACGACCTAAAACCATACAACCTTTCCACAGCCTGAAGTTATAACCGGGCACAATAATACAAGTAAATAGAATCATACGCTTTTGAAAATTCAAAACACCATAAGCCACTTACTCGACCTAAAACAGGTCGATCAAAAAAAAATTCTATACCTCAAACCTAATCATTACTTAAACATCATCTTATAACCATAACAATTCCGTTAGCTCGCCAAGATACTATAATCCATAATAACCCATCAAGGCCCAATATTGCGTTAACCATAAAGGCACATAAACCCATAAAACCATACATAATAAAGATATCATCGACCTAAAACAGGTCGGTCAGAAAACTGTTGCACCCATAAATCATCATTGTTCTAAAGGCGTCAGCTCATTCTATAAAAACAATTTCCGAACTGATACAAGTTGGCACATCAATCAAAATCCATATTAAACCACATATGACCAATAAAACCACTCAGTCTCCCAAATTAAAACAGTTAAACCATATACAATCTAATTGTAACCATATGACAATAACATGGGACTGAAAAACAATTAGACCACATCAACTCAATAAAGATCGCCTATGTAGTCCCCAAGTTAATACAATCAATTAATCCAACCACATTATTCACAAAAAGTAAATGTCAAATAAACATGATTTGCACATAGGTCGCACGAATTCGTAACCAATCTCAATCATATTTCCTATTCTCATAAACCTTCCACAAGATCACGTAATCGGGAGAAGTGCCCTCCGATCCAGAGTTACCTTCTCCCGTTAGACAAAAAACACAACTTCGCACTCTCACAACACAACGAGCTCTTGTGCGGGAGAAGTGCCCTCCGGTCTAGAGTTACCTTCTCCCACCACAAAAACATAACTTCACATCACAAACACCACTTCTCAACACAATTTCTCAATTCAAACTCTCAAGGACATGTCATCACACCATAACTTCAAACATCACTCAACTGGAGACCATAAGATCTTCACGTAAATCTCGAACACACTAGTTCGCAAAAAGAGTACATATTTCAACACAACTATCCATCAAAAGCAACAATTTAATCATTATATAAGAACAGAACAGCTCGTCCAAAGTTATATTACTCAACCTTTCAATCATCACCCTACAATAAAATTTCTCAAAGACATTTAACCATATGGTAATATCAAATAATATCCATCACACTTTCCATCTGGAAACCACAAGATCTCAATTAGATCCCGAACACACATAAAAATATATTAGCTCGCAAAAGGAACAACTATCCATCGGAACTAAAAAACAGGTTGCCCAACTTTATTTATATGATTCAACTTTTAAAACAACTCGTGGGAGAAGTGTTCTCCAATCCAGGGTTACCTTCTCCCACCACAATACAATCACAATTCTCACTACCTCGCCAGGTCGGGAGAAGTGCCCTCCGGTCTAGAGTTACCTTCTCCCACCATAATATAATCACAACTTTCACTATCTCGTTTGGTCGGGAGAGATGCCCTAGCTATCTTCTCCCGCCACAATACAATCACAACTTTCTTGCAAGGTAGGGAGAAGTGCCCTCCAGTCTAGAGTTACCTTCTCCCGCCCCACCGACCTAAAACAAGCGTCAGTCCATAACCATAAAACCATCGCCGACCTAATAGAAGCGTCGGGTTTTAACCATCATCGACCTAATGAAAGCGTCGGAATTTAACCATCATTGACCTAATGAAATCGTCGGAATTTAACCATCATCGACCTAATGAAAGCGTCGGAATTTAACCATCATTGACCTAATGAAAGCGTCGGAATTTAACCATCATCGACCTAATAAAAGCGTCGAAATTTAACCATCATCGACCTAACGAAAGCGTCAGAATTTAACCATCATCGACCTAATGAAAGCGTCGGAATTTAAACATAATCAACCTAATGAAAGCGTCGGAATTAAATAATCATCGACCTAGTGAAAGCGTCGGAATTAAAAAATCATCGACCTAATGAAAGCGTTGGAATTAAACAATCATCGACCTAATAAAAGCGTCGGAATTAAAAAATCATCGACCTAATGAAAGCGTCGAAATTAAAAAATCATCGACCTAATGAAAGCGTCGGAATTAAACAATCATTGACCCAGTGAAAGCATCGAAATTAAAAAATCATCGACCTAATGAAAGCGTCAGAATTAAACAATCATCGACCTAATAAAAGCGTCGGAATTAAAAAATCATCGACCTAATGAAAGCGTCGGAATTTAAACATAAAACCCATAAAATCTCTGGCCGTTGAGGCTTAAACATTTTCCTAACCATAAAGCCACACCTTGTTCTGCATAATGAGATCGCACGGGACCGTAAGGAGGTCGCAAAGACCGTGTTTACAGACCGCACTCTTCTGTCAATTTCCATCCGATCAAGGCTGTCTGTATATATGATGTTCATCGAGCTCCCATTATCTACAAATATCCTGCTGACCTCATAACCCTCAATCTCCGCCTCTATCACTAACGCATCATTATGATCTTCCTGCAGCCCACGCCTCTCATTGGGGCCAAAAGAAATGACTGGCCCTGTGACTTGAGGTTGTCTGCTCACACTGGCGACCTCACTTACACCCAAACGAGCTGACTTACCATGCCGTTTCCTCGCATTGTTGGAGTCACCATCCGTTGGCCCTCCGGAAATCATGTTTATTCTTCCTCTATTTCTTCGGGGTCCCTCCTGTTTCGGATTTCCTTGCCATCCTTGCCTCGCGACCTGCTGCTGGGGCGGGCTCCTCGGCGGTGGTGGAGGTAATGCCTTCCCTTGTTCGCGCGGCTCCCTTTCTTTATAGATTACTTCTTTCAAATGCCCTGCTTTTATCAGTCTCGCTATTTCTTCTTTGAGATGTCTACACTTCTCAGTGAAGTGTCTGTAATTATTGTGAAATCGACAGAAGGAGGCAGTCTTGGGATGAGTGGGGATAGGTGTGCGGTCCTCTGGCCATTGTATGGCATCCGGCATAGAACGCTCCATAATACTGAACACCTTAGCCCGCGGATATATTAATGGTGTAAAATTTTCCTGTTTCCACTCGTGCGTGCTCGCCTCTTGTCTCCCACTAACCCCGGCACTCGAAGCCAAGAGCCCGCGCATTGCCCTCCTTGACTCTCTTCTTACTTCTCTCCTCGGGATGACTTCTCGCGCATCTGCATCCGACCTGACAAAACGCACTTGATGTTCCTCCTCCACCTCTTCCACCTGAATGTATTTATGACACCTTGCCAAGACATCATCATACGTCCGTGCCTCTTTTTTCACTAACGATCTATGCAAATCCTCTCTCCTTAGTCCTTGACGTAAAGCTCCAGCCTTCATCTCGTCAGTGGCAGTGGACACCCCCAAAGTAGCACTGGTGAACCTATTAACGTACTGTTTAAGCGTCTCACCAGGCCGCTGTACCATGGTGAAGAGTGACTGCGCCGTCCTCGCTCACTGTCGAGCACTGGAGAACTGCTTTAAAAAGGCAGCTCGCAATATTGGATAACTGGTGATCTTCCCCTGCGGGAGTTGATAAAACCAATTTTGCGATTCCCCTCAGGGTGGACACAAAAGCCTGGCATGCCACGGCATCAGTGTAACTGTGTAGCATTCTCGCGTTTTCGAAGAGCTGTAGGTGCTCGACTTGATCCGTTAACCCCCGATACTGCAAATCTAATGCTTTATAGTTTTTAGGCATTGCTGCGTGCATCATATCCTCCGAGAAAGGATGCCCTTCTTCTCCTTCCAGTCTATCTCCATCCACTCGTCTTTGCAATTTCAGCATGGCCTCTTGCTGCTCTCTAAAGGCCTTATTATGTGGTCCCATCTCGCTCTCTCATTTCCCTTCTTTGGATAAATTACCGCTCTTCTTGGTTTTCTCCTGAGACTCACCATCCATAACAGAGGTCGGAGTCTCACTCTCACTACCATATCTGTAATGTCGTCGACTTCCTCGCCTGTAACAACTTCGCCTTACTTTCACTCCTCTCGCCCGTCGTCTACGAGTATAAGAGCACACAGATGAGGTGGAACTAGAAACATCCCCCTTTCTCCATGTACTCCGTCCCCTCTTACGAGACAATCTTTTCGACGTAGACTTCTCGCCCCGTTCTACTTTTTTAACCGCTGACTCCTCCTCCTGCTCGCTATGAGATCTACCGCCTTTTTCCTTCCCCGTACTCAGCTCGCTTGCAAAGTACCTGCGTAACTCCTCCTGTTTCTCTAGCGGTACGAAGTCCATAAGTCCATCCAAAAATCCTTTTTTACTTTGACAGGGTTTGTCCTTCGGTAAATCTTCTCCTTCTTTCCCCTCTACATATGGATCGCCTTTTGCGCCTCCGCCTCCGGTGTTTTTCATCTCTGCGTCTTCCGCCACCCTTTCCCCTCACGCTTCCTGGGGGAAGGCGGTGGTGTGTTACCGACGCCCTGGACAACTGGATCCACCTGAGGAGGCGTTTTTCCATCCCTTGCCTCGTCTTTCTCGTTAACGTCCGCCAGTCTGCTCTTCTTGTTCTTCTTGTTGTTTGACAGAGAACCGTATTGTAAAGTTCTCGAAATTATGTTGTTATCCCTCATATTTTGTTTACAAAATCTCTCACGCCTTTCGCTTAAGGACTCGATGTCCCTCTTTCTCACAGACGGCGCCAATTTGATGAGTCCAAAAAGTTGAACTACCAAATATAGGCGGTACTAACCTCAGAAGAGATCAGCGACCTGAATTGATGATGAAATACGTCTCAGCGACCTTCGAAACTCTCCACAAATCTCCTAGCAACCTCGCCGATCCTGCAAAACAGCGCCTCAGACGGGTCGGATTTCGAGCCCGTTAAGGCCCTCCGACGCTTAAGTTAATAAGCAAAATCACAACACTCAATCCCTTCACTCAAATCATTCAAGATGCAATTATGATATCATAGGCTTAGAATAATGAGAGGTATACACCTCCTTTTATAGAGATAGGAGAAATCCTCCACTATCTAGGGTTACCTTACATAACCAAAATTTCATTCTCATCACAACTCTATAACCAACTCTCAATTAGGACTTCTCATATATAGCAAGTTCCCATAAACATGAAACTTCTCAATATATTACCGAAATAAGCCCGGGCATACAACCCACTAGGCCCATACACATATTTAAACTTTCAATCAGGCTCAAATACTCAGCCCAACCCACCAGAGATCACGACCCTATATGAGAACTCATCCTCATACTATAGGTCGCTACTCCAGACACATCAACTCGCTTACTTTTAAGGAACAGCCTTCAGCTTGTTCACTTCTCAAAGACATAACACAGCTCGCCCATCTTTCAGGAGGCACACCCTCTCTTAAAAATAGGACCACTTTCCACAAATAACCATATATATCACGTAATATCATACATAAACATTTTGGTCCACATCAATGGTACAATTTACTATACGCAGGGAAAAAATATATTATTCAACCCTTAAATATTCATTTTAATCACATCTTGCTGATGCTTCTTCCAAATTTTGGATTAACGCGGAGAGTTGTGCGGCGCATGAAACTATGAAAGGCTGGAAATTGACATAATCGAGGAGGGAAAAAAAAACGGGTTTTTATATTTTTTTTCATTTTTTCTTCAGTCTACATCAATGTCTCCAGCGTACATTATTGAAAGAATGAAAGAAAGCAAGAAATGACGCCTTTGGTTTCAATCTCTTCTAAGGTCAAATTGGAGCGGGTAAAACTGAAAAACAAAAGAGAACCCTCCAAAAAATAAAGAATCGAATAAATATATATTTGGCGTAAAAAAAAAAAAAAAAAAAACAAACAAGACTTTGATCGTCAGTTGACTCGATAGCTTGAATTGCTGATCTTATTCTAGCCATCATATATTATTATTGTTGCTAGGGTTCACACTACTACCATTGTTGTTGCTCGCATTATTACTTGCCATATTATTGGTATTGTTATTCGCATTGTTCCCAACGAGTGAGCTGATGGCTGCAACCAAGACAGCCGTGAAATTCGGATCGGTCGCCAGTGCATTTGCCGTGTCATTTAATTGACTCTGCTGCCCCTGATCCATTTCTTGAGACATTTGTAGGCCTGAAAACCTCGACTGATTGTGAAATGCCTGGCTAAGGATTTGAGGCAAAAGGGCTCCGGAAGGTGCATTATTTGGGAAGGGGAAAGGGAATTGGTTGGAGGGTATTTTCGGAAATTGCAAAGGGTTAGGGGATTGTGTTAGGTCTAACGTGACGGTGGGGAAAGGCGCGGAGGCAGAGATGGTGGCCATGTTGGAGGAGCAAGGGAGGAGTGTTCGGGCCAGGAGATTCGAGTTTATTAAGCCGTCCGCGCTCGGCATTGAGCCGGAGAGTAGCATTCTAGCGGCCGATGATGTCGTTGAGGCCATCGCCATGGCGGCAGGAGGCAATGGGTGGTTGTGGTTGCCTTCGTAGGTCGTTATGAGGATGTTTTTGTCCTCCGCACATCGTTGGACCTGTGATTTATTAGGGCAACATTTAGTTTAGAGAATTCCCAATGACAAGTGGTATATAGCAGAATGTGAGATGTAACACTGTTTTGGAATAATAGTATATTGAAATATATATTCACTAAACAAAAAAATAAAATCAATTGACTATCAAAATTTGTTTTGGTGACTATGCCTATATCAAATTAGGACTTTCGGATGATCAAAACTCAATAACTCATGTAAATTTTTATTTATTTTTCTAACATGGATAGTATCCGTACTTGTTTTCGAACGGGGCAACCAGCGGCCATGGTGCAACGATAGTATGCACGAGGGCACGGGTTTCCCTTCGCGATCTTCTGCCCGTATTTGCGCCATTGGCATCCATCTGTAATCTGTTGATCATTCATAGTTAGTCAAAATATGCTACCAATTCAAGAAAGTTCACTAAGGTCAAAGTATTGTTTCAAATCAAACTGTCAATTCCGAAACGGCGTTTGATTTATTCCTTATGGTGTTCAATAAATCAAATATACAAATGGCATGTGCATAATATTGACATTATCTTATATAGAATATTAGATTTAGATCCCAATTCATATACTGCTATTCACATTGGTTATCGAACATATACTACTAATTATTATTAAATCAACGGTTTGCAAACATACCATGGCAGCCTCGGACCGGGCTCGAACCGATACACGGGCCTTCTTAATAGTGGCCTCGGTAGCTTGATCCGCACTTCTATTAGGATCAGAATTAGCACCGCCGTGCCTAGAAACCCTACTATCATCTAACATTTCTTTATCGGCCGTGGGCCCGTGATGGTCCCGGCCCTCAGGCGAAGCACCACGATCATCGGTGTCAGCATGATCCATGAATTGGGAATTATAATTTCGGCTAATTTCCATTTCACCCCCACCGCTGTGATGGTGGTGATTAATGCTTGGCTGCTGTTCTTGCTTTTGCTTCATCACTGTCATCAGATGCATGTGAAGGCCGTTGTAATTGCTCGTCGCCTGGTTCAGCATCTCCTTCAGGCGCTGGTTCTCTAAGCTCATTCTTTCCAGTTCACTTCTCAAAACCCTAAGCTGTAACATTTTTTCCTCATATATTATGGTATTTGTTCAAAGGCAGTAAACGGGAAAAACTTAGTCCAACTATTTTTTATTCCCGTTGTCCAAGCATATATATTTTTTCCTTTATGGCATATATTAATGGGCGGTGTAAAATACCGATAGAGTGATAGACAAAACGATCCTATATAATTCATGATTTGCAAAATAGCAATGTAATTATGTACATGTTCACAAAATGATCCTGTAAATGTCAAAGTTTGCAAATTAATCATGCAATTTATGGTTGAGTATCAATTTTGGTTCTAACATGTATCATTTATGTAATTGAAAATCGTGAATTCAACACGACCATTTTGCGAATCGGCGAAAATTACATATCGTTTTACCACCATCCCTTAGTTGCAGGACTAATTTTACAAAAATCGCCCCATATATAAAACTCACATTCTTAATACACATAAATGTTATTATATCGAGAGTGTTGCAAACCCTAAATATTTCAGAGAAAAATATCTATCTCACCTCACATTTTTCTCTCAGCTCAGGATTGGAAGATGTTCCGCTTTCTACTAAGGACTGGTCACTACGTCCGGTGTTTGCAGTCGTCAGAAGAAGCAAATCAGTCTATATTAGAACCAAAACCAACTCATCAAAAAAAAAATAAAAAAATGGATATATACCTTACCAAAGAGAAAAAGTAGGAAAATAATAAATAAATAAATAAATGATCAGAGAACTTACATTGACATGGGTGAAATCCAAGATGGAAGATGGGCCACTCAAATATGAACTTCCGTTGTCACCCTCACCACCATCATCGTCATCGATCTCTTTGTCCACGAAAAAATCCATTTCATCGGTGACCTTTCGTTTCCCGTTCCGATTATCATCGTGGCGGGTGCACATATTAAGGTTTACAGGGAACTGGATGGTCGATGGGGACTGTGGCGATCGAGAACTTGACGACTCCATGGATTGATGAAAAATAATTGTTCTTGTTTTTTTTCTTTCTTCCGAGCTGGAGCTTGAAGATTGAATTGAGGGTTTTGGTTTGAGGAAATTAAAGAAAGAATCTGATGGTTGTGATAGGACTCAAAGGTGAGTCCACTTGGTTTGGCCATATATATATATGAAGAAGGGGAAAAAAATTAAAGGGAAACTGGCAAGTCTTGCGAATGACTCGGCAAATAGAATGGGAAGGTTGAAACTGGAAATGAAGACTAGTCAGAAGTGGGAAGAGGGTTTAATTGTAGTGTGGGTATATTTGATATGTTTGGGACTATATATGGTTGTGGGGTCTACTTTCCTCTCTAAGTCCTTTCCATTTATCTTCTAATGTTGATGATACTTGTGGTCTACTTTGCACGAGCTATTATTATATGTAATATAATGTTTGGTTGACAAGACTTGATAAGTAATTAATTGATAATCAATAAGTTTATCAGGAGTTGATTGATATATAAAAAATTAGTTGATATAAATAAAAGTGTTTGGCAAAATTTACTGATAAATTATCTGAAAAATATAAAAATATATAAAATTACATGTTTAAAATAATAATATTTAATTAATAATGATAATATAATTATGATTATTTATACTCATATTTTAGTATAGTAAGCGTTGCATCTACCAAAGAAGCAATACTAATTAAAAATGTTTATAGATAAATGATCAAAGTGTAATATACTTCCATCATAAAAGTTCATAAAATTATTATTTACACAAATCATAAAAAGCCCAAATACAATTCATCGTCTTGGGGAAAACTAATTTTATGGTCCATTATATTGTCCACTTTTCAATTTAGAACCAAGTCCACTATCAAAACACATACACGAAGTTGGTAAAATTATTAAAAAAGGTACACAATTATCCTTATCGAGGTTTTTTGCTTACGTAGCGTGACTTAATAATTTCTTATCATTTCTCTTTATTTTTAAACATTAATTGAACAAAAAAACCTGAGAAAGAAATCAATTTTGCTTCATTATATTGGTCACATTCCAAAAAAGGTACGTGACATTGACCATCACCAAACCACATCTGCTAAGTTGGCCAATTCATTGAAAATGATCTAAAAAAGCTTGATCGGGGAATTTTTTCTTACGTGACGTTAGTTTATATTTTCTTATCATTTTTATTAGTATTAAACGTTAAATTGACGACAAAATCCTATTTGGCCTTCATTATTTTTCCTTGAATCATATTAATATATTTTATTAAATTAAAAATTAAAAAAAATCAGTGATAAGTAAAAAATATAAAGTAGATCTTATAAATATGAAATGAATATAAAAAATTTTAATTTTTTTATTATTAGTAAGATTTTAATTAATAAAACTAGAAATAAATATAAAAATATAAATTAAATTTTAAAAAATTATTTAAAATATAGATATTTATAAAAATAAATCTAATTTCATTCATATAAAATTATATGTGCGTTTTATAATTTCTTATAATATATTTTATAGTTTTATATTCATATCTAATTATATTAGCTAATTTTCTTTATTAATTATCATTTCCTAGTATAAATTTCTATAATTATTTTATAATTTCTTAATATTTATTTTATATTTTTATGTTTATCTTAGATTTTTAATTATTTTTTATTGATTCAAATTTTATTGATTAGAGTAAAGGAAAAATAAAAGAAAAACGGAAAAGAAAAGGGATGGCATAACATACTTGTAATGTTTATAATTATAGAAAAAATGAAAATATAGCACCACGCCACGTCAGCAAAAATCTTAACCAAATATTTTTTGGACCATTTTTGATGAATTGGCCAAACTTAGCAGATGTGGTTTGATGATGGTCAATGTCACGTACCTTTTGTGGAATGTGGTCAATATAATGGACCAAAATTGATTTCTTTCTTAGATTTCTTTGTTCAATTAATGTTTAAAAATAAAAAAAAATGATAAGAAAATAATCACGCCACGTCAGCAAAAAAGCCCGATCGGGATAATTTTGTTCTTTTTTTGATGACTTTGCCAACTTCGTGTATGTGTTTTGATAGTGGACAATATCTTGATTCTAAATTGGAAAGTGGACAACATAATGGACCAAAAAAGTAATTTTCCCCATCGTCTTGCATACAAAATCAGATTCGCAATATTACTACGAATGTTTTTCATCACATTACTTGTTTCTCTAATATTAGTAAAATCAACACTCGTACTAGGCTCATCTTCCAGCTCATCACGAGGTATGTACTCTGAATGTTTCTCAAACATGGTAAACATTAAATCATCTTTAGAGTGAATTCGAATGAAGTTATGCAACACAAATGTCACCATTATCACATCAATTGTGTGTCCACGCTATATTTGAGAATTCTACTCAATATTTTCCATCTCTTTCTCAAGACTCCAAATGATCTTTCGATGCAACTTCGAAGAGATGAATGAGCGCGATTGAATACTTCTTCAGCATTAGTTGGAAATATATGTTCAAATTGAGACTGGTGGTATCCTAACCTCGGACATGGCACTAAATATCCTTTTCGGTCTGGTTATCCTTTATCTACTAAATAGTATCGACCTATTTGAAAAAAATAATAATAATGCATTTAATAATTTACTAATAAAAATAATAATTTACCTCTAGGCGGCTTAGGGAAGTTCATAGATGGTGTCTCGATTGCATGAAGAAAGATACGTGTATCATGTGCAGATCCTTCCCACTCAACCGATATAAATATAAAACACATGCCAAAATCACACGAGGCCATAACAATGAAAGTAGGGACTCCTTTTCTTCCTCTATAACGTACTTGTTCTTTCTCTGGGATGCATGCRTCAATATGTGTACCATCGATACATCCGATGCAATCCTYTGTACAAATGGAGTCACTAATGCTAATTATAAGAATATATATATATATATATATATATATATATATATATATATATATATATATATATAAAAATAAAATATCTAAGTAAAATTGGTTACCTTAAAGTAAGGCATGTATCTATCATCGTTCGATATATGAGGTGGTATGAATTGAAATTTTTGATTCTTGGGCCTTATGACATCACATGCAAGACCCACACTGTTTGCTCCGCCCACTGATTGACTCCAAAACTTCATGAAATGCTCTACTGATTGTTCCGCCCGAATGATGGAATCTCTCACTTACATTCCTATTTGAAACACCCAAGGTAATTATATATACAAATATACAAAGTCTCTCATGAACAAACATTCTATCACTTGGCTTTAACCCATAATTTGTTTTTAATTCTTCACACAGTCACATAAAAACACGTGGACTCATTCTAAACGCATTAACACATCGAGTTGGATGCCCACTTAAGACCTCTCTCATCCAAAGCTCTCCCGTTTGACTAGATATCATGCATGGTTCTTTATAGATATAACTATAAAAATAATGTGCAACTACTACACTTGTTTGAAGATTAGCTAATTCCAATAGTAAAATAATCTTTTTCCGCCGTTCATCATCCATAGTGTACCTATTCATAACAATACAAAGAAACACCTCCATCAATACAAGCAATAACTATATCAACAAAAGCATACTAAACATAAATTAAAAAAAAAATAAAAGTCTTATAAAAATATGAATATAACCAAAATAATATTCAAATAACTTTCACATTCAATTGTGGCTTCCAAAAAAACAGAGGCCCATAACGAATACTAAAAGGTCACAAAGTTCACATTCAAAGCAATGTAATTAAAGTTCATAACAAAATAATTTATAATTCTATAGTTCAAAGGATGTTCTTGGCATGTACAAACTTCAACCAAGAAAGCCTAGCACCATCATTCTCCATCTTCAGAAACATCTCTCTATTCATGAGATCCCGAAGCACACAAATCGAATAACACCATAGCTCGACACCCTCTTCCAACCCACCACCAGTTGTCAAACAGTCCATAATCTTTATTGCTGCTTTTAAACTTTTCTCCTCACGTTGTTATTGTAAGAATAGAATAATTGGATTGAAAAATATTATCATTACAAGAGGGGTATTTATACAAGGTACAATAATTACATGAATCAAATAATATAAAATAAAATAATATCTCCTAATAGGCCCCCTCAAGATGGTGCGCCGACAGAAACACCAATCTTGGACATGAGTAGGCGAAGACGAGGAGATGGCAGTGGCTTGGTTAGTGCATCAGCTAGCTAATCAAAAGAAGAGATATGAGAAACTCGCAACTGAGAGGACTGAACCAAGTCACGAACAAAGTGAAAATCTATAGCTATGTGTTTCATACGTGAGTGAAACACTGGATTAGCACATACGTAAGTAGCCCCAAGATTTTCACTGTACACCACTGGAGTAGAAGGTAGCTCCACATGTAACTCACTTAGAAGCGACCGAAGCCATTGAACTTCAGCAGAAGCTGCCGCAATGGCCCGATATTCGGCTTCTGTCGAGGACCGAGCAATCGAACGTTGTTTCTTGGAGCTCCAAGAGATCGGATTAGGACCCAGAAAGACAACATAGGCACCAGTAGAAGAACAATTATCGCTATCCCCTCCCCAGTCAGCATCAGAGAAGCAATGAAGATCAAACGATTGGTGAGGACGAAGGCGAAGCCCAACATGACGAGTACCATTCAGGTACCGAAGGAGTCGTTTCATTGCTCCCCAATGAATACTAGTAGTAGAGTGCATGAATTGTGAAAGTTTATTGACTGCAAACGCAATATCTGGACGAGTAATTAGAAGGTACTGTAAAGCGCCAACAACTTTCCGATACCGTGTAGAATCGACTAACTCAGAGCTGTCAGCCAATCGAAGACGTGTGGTTGGTGCAAGCGGTGTAGGAACCGGTTTCGCATCAAACATACCATGTCTTGCGAGGAGATCAATGATATACTTGCGTTGAGATAAAATACAGCCGTGGGAGTCAGACAAGACTTCAATGCCAAGAAAATAAGAGAGAGTGCCCAAGTCTTTGATCGAAAAAAGAGTGGTAAGTGCATCAACAACACGATTGAGAAAGGCTGAGTCGCTACCCGTGAGAATCAAATCATCCACGTAGACAAGAAAGTAGGCTGTAATACCCGAGTGACGAAAAACAAATAGAGACGTATCCGACCGCGAGTTGACGAAGCCCATGTCAATTAAGAACCGTTTAAGTTCTACATACCAGGCACGAGGTGCCTGCTTCAGACCATATATGGCACGATTAAGCTTGCATACATAACCTGGGTACTTGACATCAACAAAACCGGGTGGTTGTGCCATGTAAACTTCTTCCTCCAGACGGCCCTGAAGAAAAGCATTATTGACATCGAGTTGACGAAGTGACCATCCTCGAGATAAGGCAACACTGAGAACAAGACGAACGGTAGTCAGTTTAACAACTGGGCTAAATGTATCAAAGAAGTCAACACCAGGCCTTTGGTGAAAACCCTTAGCCAAAAGCCGAGCTTTAAAACGGTCCAGAGATCCATCCGGGTTATGTTTTACACGAAATACCCACTCACAACCAACTACATTGAGAGATGAATCTGGCGGCACAAGATCCCAAGTATTATTACGTAAGAGTGCATCAAATTCGGCCAACATGGCTGATCTCCAACGCGGATCTTTGAGAGACTGAGTGATATTAGAGGGCTCAACATTAGATAAGGAAACAGAGGCTTCAAGAGCATACCGAGTATTGGGTTTGTGAATCTAATTTTTTGACCGAGTGCGCATTGGATGAGGGGCCACCGGGGGCGGAGGTGGATTTTCAGTTATAGACGTTGAGTGAAGCGGTGAAGCATGGGACCCAGTAGTCAGTGAAGGGACATCGTCCGGGGGTGTGGCCTTAGGAGTTGGGGAAACCACAAGCACCGGAAGGGGTAGTTGTTGAGTAGAGTCTGATCGGAGTGGCATGTTATCCGATCGGTCGGAAGGACAGGAGGTTTCATCCGGTCGGAAAGACCTATTATCCGATCGGACGGGAGGGCAGTAGGTGTTGTCCGACCGAAATTCTGTAGTGATCCGATCGGAAGGTTGAGCAGACGAGGAAGGATCATCAAATTTATGCAAAATACTCGAAAAAGGGAAGACAGACTCATCAAACTCAACATGACGAGATATAAACACATTAGATGAAGACAGATCATAACATAGGTAGGCACTTTGAGTTTGCGAGTAACCGAGGAAAACACAAGGTCGAGACCGATTATCGAGCTTGTGATTAGAGTACTGGCGGAGCCAGGGGAAACAAAGACAGCCAAAGACGCGGAGTTTGGCAAGATTAGGAGAACGACTAAATAGACGTTCAAACGAGGAGAGCATAGAGAGGTTGGTCTTAGGCATACGATTTATAAGATAAACGGCCGTAGTAAAACCATACGGCCAAAAGGTGAGCGGTATAGATGCTTGATGAAGAAGAGTTAAACCAGTTTCAACAATATGTCGATGTCGTCGTTCGGCATACCCATTGTGCTCAGGAGTATGAGGAGGAGAGGTGAGGTGTGTGATGCTGATTCAAGCTTTTTGGTTGCTTACTTATGAAAATGTGTCAAAGATTCAAAAGCTTGTCCGCAAAAGGACGGAGTCGCGCGTAAGTTGGCAAATTGACTCGAGTCGTCTCTCGAGGAACATACAATCGGAATTCTTAAATAGTTTTGTTCAATTTCAGATAACACACACAAATGGGGGGGTTTTGATGAGATTTATTAACTACGAATTTAAAGAACTAAACTAGATTAATTAACTAAGCTAAAATAAATTATCTAATTAATAAAATAAACTTAAGCAATTAATAACTAATTCAATGACTAAGAAGTAATTCAGAAACATCAATTTAAACTAAACATTCAAGTGAAAAACTGCTAACTGTTGCAACCCTTAGCGCTAACTGTTGCTGCCTGCAACCGTTAGCACTAACGGTTACTGCTAACTTTTGGTCCAATCGTTAACAGTAACAGTTAACAGCAACAGTTAACACTAACTGTTGGTAGGAACTCAACGTAAACTGCATGCATAAACTGATCTCCAACAAACGAAATATTAACTACTAACAATAAGCATGCAAGACTGGAAATAAACTAAGATCGATCAACCAAATAATTCAACAAATCCAAACGAAGAAACAATACGAACATAAACGAAGCAATATTCTAAACGTTGAAATCTAATGATGAAAAACTAAGAGAGTTGAATAAACGTTCAAAGTACTCGTTTAAGCTACTGGAAATCGAAAGATCTTCMGCTATTCCGAAGAGAGGACGCAGCGAACAGGACTCCAATGAATGAATCGACGTTGAATGGCTCGAGAACTCGTAGTTGTCGATTCTTCGTCGCTCCTTGATCGTCGCGTCTCGTTGTTGTTGTTCGTCTTGAAACCCTCGGATTCTGCTCTCAAGTTAGGGTTAGAAGGCGTACATCCAGACCTAGCTACTCGAAATTCGGATTAAAAGAGGTATTTATAGGGTTTTCTGTGATCTGGGCCGAAAAGCCTGTCTGCTGCATTCTGGGCCCCGCTAACGGTTGGTTGCTAACGGTTAGAGCAACCGTTAGTAGCAACCGTTAGCCTCTTTTCTGTCTTTCGGGCCTGTTACTAATGGTTAAGGCTAATGGTTGGTATTAACGGTTGGTATAACCGTTAGGGTAACCATTAACTCCACGAACTTGCTATTTTTCGTCGGAAAGCTCGATCTTCACCTCTCGATCATTGTACTTTATCTCTAACGCGCTGAACACTCCCGGGTACTTAGCTGTAAAGTGAAAAACATCCAATAATCACTTATTTTTCATCAATTAGATCAAAACATGGTAAAATAAGTCGGAAATCTAAATGTACAAAATTAAGCTTGAACGGTCCAACTTATACCAAAAACACTGATAAAAAGATACTAAAACGCTATCAAAAATAACCACAAAAGCATGTTAATCAACTACCCCACGCTTCTTTGTTTGTTCGTCCTCGAACAGACGTTAGATTCAAAGTGTAACTAAGAAAGAATTTAAGTTCGAGTAATGAGTCGTGCGTTGCTATATAGATAATTTTGAAAATATAGGCACTAGTCACGCAACGTCAAACACTCCACCCTTATAACATTATCGCTTCAAAAATAATTTCATGCATCCTTTCAAAGGGAAATATATAGGGGTGATCACTCAAAGCACTCAAGCAATCGCTGCATAGGACGTGTATACGCTCAAATCATACAAATACATGCACAGTAAATAAGCACGGAAAATCAATCTCTTTTCAATCGCAAATTAAGTGTGCTGTCAAAACTAAGAATCGGAAAAGGTCTTTTCGGGTTGTAATGTAAGGCTCTTTGGACTGGTATGGAATATAAGTCGTGTGGCTAAATTACTCACCCAACCTAATCTAATCACGAAGCAAAGTTGCTTCACCTCGTTCAAAAGAAAAACCTCACTAATCACTCATAACGTAGCCTTAAAATTTAGGCTATTTCTCAACTCGTAAACCGTTAAACCGGCTCGTCGCTCAAACCACTTAAACAATTGAAGCTTATAACACGCTTCTTACACAACTCTTGCCTTGTACATAATAGGCTTCATCAGACAATTAAAAATAAAACACAAGCCTTAATTAGCGCGTAGGCAATGAATAACACAAATTCAACTAGACTCACCATCCTTCATTTTCTTTTTATTTTATTTTATATATATATATTTTTTTTATTTTTTTTATTTTCTTTTTTTTAGATGGTGGTCCTTACTTACAAATAACAAATTCCTAATAAAAATTCCAAAACTCTAATAACCAATAGAATTAACGAACTCCAACCCCACGCTTTTAATGGGTTGTAGGGGTCGACTCAAAAACACTCATGGCTATAGGCATGGATAATTTGGCTATGATTGGCTCATTCGGAATTTTTAGTGGCTAAAATATATGGATATGGCCGGAAATAGGGTTTTTTCTGTGCCTTAACCTCATTTTCAAAGTCAACTACACACAGCGATTTCAAAGAGATATCAAGACTGAAACTTATTCAAATACATGCATTGATGATAAACACTCAAGCTACTCACAGGCTTTTTGCATGAATAGTTTTGAATTGACGCTGTTTTTAAGATTTTGTGAAATCAATTGCGTACAAGTACCATCTTACAATATATAAATATAATTTTGAAAAATTTATGCACTTATGCACGCTCAAAGACAAAATCGTCAAATCAGACATAGTTAACTTTGACAGGCAAGCCATACAAATCAAATTCAGCGCGGAAGTAATTAATTAATCACAAATAATCACTATCAAATAATTTCAAGTGACAAATTACAAATTCAAACATGTAATAATAATAAGAATATTAAATCATTCGACCCCACCCCCTCCCTAGAAAAAGGTGGCAAACTCCCGGTTGCCATAAGCAGAAATAATGTAAGGAGAGGTAAAGAAAACGTCCCTGAATAAGTAATTGGGTCGAGTCGTGTCACTTTGAATTCGTACATCACCTTATAATGATTTCCGAATTTTCACGCTGAAACCTTCCTTTTCTGCAAAATCTGGACTGTTAACGGTTGGTCCTAACGGTTGGTGCAACCGTTAGCACTAACGGTTGGTGCAACCGTTAGCACTAACGGTTGGTGCAACCGTTAGCACTAAGGGTTGGTGCAACCGTTAGCAGCAACCATTAGCCGTACGCAAATAAAATCAGCTCCAAATTACGCGTCTGGGTTGCTAACGGTTGCACCTAACGGTTAGTATAACCGTTAGCGATAACCGTTAGTGTTCTGAATTTCTGTTCTAGCGGTGAATTGCGCAGCAACCATTAGGGCTAACGGTTGCACCTAGCGGTTAGGGTAACCGTTAGTGGCAACCGTTAGGTTCACAGATTCAGTTGAAATTAAGAATTCCGCACACTAACACCCGATTAAACGCACACGACAATATTCATAACAAGAACATAAAGAAAATAAAATAAAATAAACTAAACTAAAATAAAATAAAATAAAATTAAAAATTAACTAACGCTTGGGTTGCCTCCCAAGAAGCGCAACTTTTTACGTCTTTTGCTTGACGCAGTTCCAGAGTTTAATTTTCAGTAGATGGTGGATCATGGAGTTCCACCACTTCACGATCCTTATTCAGCATCATCCCTTCGCGGTAAAGCTTCACTTGATGGCCATTAACTTTGAAAGTTGTATCGTTCTTGTCATCGTAAAGAGTGACAGCTCCAAATTTGTTAATTTCCTTGATCATGAATGGCCCGCTCCATCTTGACTTCAACTTTCCTGGAAACAGTTTTAATCGTGAGTTATAAAGTAAAGCTAACTTACCTACTTCCAAATTTTTATCAACGATGTGGCGATCGTGACGCCTTTTCATGGCAAGTTTCTGTTTCCAAGAACAGTCATACGCCTCGTTTTGCATTTCTTCAAGATGAGTAAGTTCCAGTTTCCGATATTGTCCAGCTCCCTTATGGTCCATATTGAGCTTTCGAATTGCCCAACTTGCCCTATGTTCCATTTCCACCGGCAAATGACATGCTTTCCCATAAACGAGTTGAAAAGGGGTCAAATCGAGCACTGTTTTGTAAGCAGTTCTGTATGCCCATAGTGCATCCACCACTTTTGTGGCCCAATCCTTCCTATTCGGGCTAACTGTCTTCTCGAGAATGCTATTCAATTGGCGGTTGCTAGTTTCAACTTGACCGGAAGTTTGAGGATGGTAGGGGGTAGCTATTTTGTGTCGTACGCCGCACTTGTTCATCAATCTTTCAAATGCTCTATTACAGAAATGACTCCCTCCGTCACTTATTATTGTTCTAGGGACACCAAACCTGCTGAATATATTCTCTTTTAGGAATTTCAAAATGACGTCAGCATTAGCCTTGCGAGTTGGTATAGCTTCCACCCATTTGGACACATAGTCAACGCCCACCAGGATGTACTCAAAATCTCCGCTCTTTGGGAACGGTCCCATAAAGTCAATTCCCCACACGTCGAAAATCTCGACTACCTGATTTGGCACGAGAGGCATCTCATCCCTCTTTCCTATATTCCCTGTTCTTTGGCAATCATCGCAGTTCCTGCAATAATGATAGACATCAGCGAACAGAGTTGGCCAATAAAAACCTGCCATAAGGATTTTAAACGCAGTCTTTTGTGCCCAAAATGACCACCAAGATCGTGGCAAAATTGAAAAATGCTTGTCATCTCGTCATTAGGGACACAACGCCTATTTAGTCCGTCCTTGCATCTCTTGAATACGAAGGGCTCGTCCCAGAAATAACTCCTGCATTTATGCAAAAACCTTTTTCTCTCTTGGTAGTTCAAATCATCAGGTATAATACCACAAGCAAGATAATTCACGATATCAGCATACCAAGGAGTGATAGAAGCATTAAGAACATAAGCATTTTCATAAGGAAACATATCGTCAATCATGCATTTCTCATTATTTTCAGTTACCATCCTAGACAAATGATCAGCTACCACATTTTCACAACCACGTCTATCTTTAATTTCTATGTCAAACTCTTGCAATAATAAAATCCAACGAATCAAGCGTGGTTTACTTTGTGGCTTAGCAAATAAATGACGTAGAGCAGCATGATCAGTGTGCACAATGACTTTAGCCCCTACAATGTAAGATCGAAATTTATCTAAAGAGAATATGACTGCTAACAATTCCTTCTCAGTAGTTGTGTAGTTGCGTTGAGCATCACTCAGCATATAACTTGCATAATAAATAACCCTAAGCAACTTCTCTACACGTTGTCCTAGAACAGACCCTACTACTTCGTTAGACGCATCACACATAATTTCAAATGGTAGAGTCCAATCAGGGGCAACGACAACCGGTGCAGACGTAAGTTTCTCCTTAAGAGTTTCGAATGC
Source organism: Phtheirospermum japonicum (assembly GCA_014905375.1). Lineage (NCBI taxonomy): Eukaryota > Viridiplantae > Streptophyta > Magnoliopsida > Lamiales > Orobanchaceae > Phtheirospermum > Phtheirospermum japonicum. The sequence continues at coordinate 715,860 of BMAC01000606.1, read as the reverse complement.
ATTCATAAAAGTTTCATCAAACACAAATGGAGTATCTTGAGACAACAATTTACAAAGTGGGCGACTAATTTTTGAAAAATCTTGAATAAATCACCTATAAAAGTTAGCATGCCCAAGAAAACTCCGGACTCCCTTAATGTCACGAGGGGGAGGAAGAGTTTCAATAACGTCAATTTTTGCCTTATCTACCTCCAACCCTTTACTAGAAACAATGTGCCCTAGTACAGTACCGTTCTTCACCATAAAATGGGATTTCGCCCAACTCAATGTAAGACTCTTCTCAATGCAACGCTTTAAAACTTTAGACAAGTTAGCAAGACAACTTTCAAATGAATCACCAAAAATAGAAAAATCATCCATAAATACTTCCAGAAAGTCATCAATAAAATCAGTGAAYATGGAAAGCATACACCTTTGAAAGGTRGCTGGAGCATTGCACAGACCAAACGGCATTCTCCGGAATGCAAAAGTGCCAAAGGGACACGTAAAGGTAGTCTTGATTTGATCTTCCGGGGATATGGCCACTTGATATTAACCAGAAAGACCATCCAAGAAACAGTAAAATTCATGTCCGGCCAGTTTTTCCAGCAGTTGGTCAATAAATGGCAATGGGAAGTGGTCCTTCCTTGTTGCAGCGTTCAACTTTCTATAATCAATGCACATTCGCCATCCCGTGGTCAGCCTGGTTGGGACGATTTCACCTTTCTCGTTTTCGATTATGGTGATGCCGCCCTTTTTGGGTACCACATGAATCGGGCTCACCCATTTGCTATCGGAGACTGCGTAAATGATCCCTTCCTCCTTCAACTTAAAAATCTCTTTCTTGACCACTTCATACAATGTTGGCGTTAATCTTCGCTGACTATCTCGTACTGGTCTTGCATCGGGTTCTAACTCAATTCAGTGCATGCACGTAATGGGGCTTATCCCTTTGATGTCGCTGATGCTCCATCCTATTGCTTCTTTGTAGGTGCTCAGTACTGCAGTCAGTTCTCTTTCCTCATGCTCCGTTAATGCTGAGTAAGTTATGACGGGTTTTGTTTCGTTGGGTTCGAGAAAAACGTACTTCAAATGGTTCGACAATGGCTTTAGCTCTGCTTTCGGCTCAAGCGCAGGTGAGGAGTTTACTATTTCACATAACTCTTCATCAAAATCCTCAAGCTCTTCATAGTCTTCCGTGATTTCGTTTAAGTCTATATCCAACATTTCTGCCACCCTACTTAAAAAATCTGAGTCGTCCTCGACGCTTGATTCATCTAGCACAGTTATTCCCTTGAGTTCATGAATGCAAGATGCAATAGGATCAATAAATGAAAAATCTTCTTGCATCATTGGAGAGGGAGTGTTGTGGATATCTCTAATCGAGAATGTGACTGTCTCTCCAAAAACAGATAAGGTCATTCTCCCTTTGTGCACGTCGATCAGTGTATGGGAAGTGGACATGAACGGTTTGCCCAGCAAGATGGTGTGCTCCGTGCCTTCCTTCAGAACTTCACCGACATCGAGTATAACAAAGTCAACTGGAATTACCAATTCACCAACTTGGACCAAAACATCTTCAACTATGCCAAGTGGTTGTCGTATTGATCGGTCCGCCAATTGCAATCGCATCGCCGTTGGCCTCATTGTTCCAAGGTCAAATTCCTTATATAGCGAGTATGGCATTAAATTGATTCCGGCACCTAGGTCGAGCATTCCTCGTGCTATTTGCCCGTTAGTTAAGGATATAATAATGCAAAAACTCCTAGGGTCTTTTTCTTTCTTCGGAAGTGGACCCTTGCATATGGCGCTCACTTCCTTGGTCAACTCGACTTTTTGTGCCGACTCCAATCGCCGCTCCCTTGCGGCCAATTCCTTGAAAAACTTCATGTAAGCGGGCATCGTTTTGATTACGTCCAAGAGAGGAAGATTAACGTTGACGTTCTTAAGCAAATTGTAAAGCTCCATGAATTTCTTGTTCTCTTTGGCTGGGTGCAGACGACTCGGAAAAGGAACTTTGTCTCTTATAGGTGATGCCACCGGTTTTGGCTGCGGAGTCATAGACTTAGAGGAATCGTCATTTGTCACAGGAGTGGGTATTTGTTGATTCGGGGGCTTCCCTTTTAATGACACAGGGATGTAGGGATTTGGTGATTTATGCATTTGGTCAACCGGTTTGGGATCATCGTTCGTAGGCAATCCCTCATTTATGATATCAGCGTCCTCTCCCTTCTCTTCCTCGACTCCATTATCTACCGTCTTTCCACTTCGTAAAATATGAACCGCGGAAGCTTGCTCGGGTTGGCTTGGTAACTTCCCTTTTTCATTGTCATGTTTGGCCATGAATGTTGCCATTTGACCCATCATCTTTTCTAAGTTCTTCATGCTCTTAGATAGATTATCTAAGACTTCGCCCTGCTTATTCACTTGCGTGGTCAGATTTGTTAGTCCATCCCTGTTCCTGATTGTCACTACTACAAAAATAGCTTTCTAAGGCTGTTAATTAAAGGCGGTTCACTGAAAACCGCCTTAAAAATACTTTTAACGGCGGTTGTGGCTAAAACCGTCGTTAAAAAGATCATTTTACGGCGGTTTTCACAAAACCGATGTAAAAACTGGAGGCCAGCTAAATTTAACGGCGGTTTACAAAAAACCGCCGTAAATATCGAACATTCTACGACAGTTTTTTGTAAACCGTGTTAAATAAAGCTGGCCTCCAGTTTTTACGTCGGTTTTGTGAAAACCGCCGTAAAATGTTTAAGTTTTTACGGCGGTTCTCAAACAACCGCCATAGAATGTATATATAAATTAAAAATACGAAAATAAAAAAAAAATCCAATGCCACGTCACCGATCCTCATGCTCATTGATCTATTGATCTCCACCGCCCATTCAAAACTTATTTACTGATCTTCACCATCCATTCTAAATAAATGGATTGATGCCCTTCCTTCTTTTCCCCTCCGTTCTCAGCATTCGCCGCCACCGACAGAGACGACTCTGTTTTATCTGCTGCCGTGTCGTAAGTGCCCAGCCACACCCTGACCCTGTTCTACGACAGCTTTATCTCCGCCACCCATTTGCCCTACTGGCCTCTGCCTCACAATTCGCAACCGGCGACAATCCCCTTTCAGGCCAAAATTACAATTCGCCGGCCGGTGACAATCCGACCCAATTGGATGCTGCAATCCCTTCTCCTCTTCAAGGCAAAGCTTCTCCTGCAATCAATTTCAAGAAAGGAGCTCCAAATTTTGCGAATTTGATTTTTCGAGTTGGCGATCCCCTTTTGGGTCAAAACGGAAATTCACCGGTCGGTGCCATTCCGGCCGAATTGGGTCTGCCACAACCTTCCACCGGTCAAGGCGAAGCCAACACAGGTACCAATTTAAAGAATCGGGAATGATTTATATTCAAATTTTGAACATCACCATCATCTTCTTCTTCCTTTTTCTTCTTTTAGCAGTTTAGGAGTTCATCAAGATTTTAGTATCTGCGGGTGAGGATATAAAAACTAATTCTTTTCGTAGTGTTTATTACACCGTTTTTTTTCTTCTCAAAATGCGAGTCTCAAAACAAAATTAAAAAGTATTGTAAAAAGTATCTTTGTTATGTTTGCTCATTTTTACTGATTACTGTGTAAAAAGTTTCTATTATTTCTACAATACTACTTATGAATGGATATATATACACATGGTATATTAAAATAATGGAGTGTGAAAACTGAAGGTTAAAATGGAGCCTGTAAATGATCTGGAAATGCGCGTCCGTACAGTGGAGAGAATACAGAGTTTAGCCGCGTTGGATAGATTGGAGTTTGAGAAGAAAGTGATAGAATATAAAAAGCAAAGTGAGAATAATGCAATAATAAGGATAATTAAGACAGAGGAAGAGGAGGAGGATGTAATGGATTATCAGATGTTATTTGACCTCAATAACAAGCTGAAAAAATCATGTTCTTGAAACGGACTGAGTTTATGACACGAAGTTGACGGAGATGGAAAAAGAGATCGAGGCATTTAAGCAACAAAAACGGACGGACGATGATATAATAACAGAAATGAGAAGAAGAGTTTCGGAATCTGAGATTCGAGATAAAAAGCTCAGAGAATATAACACAAAGACGATTGAGGGGTTGAGGCGTCAGATATCGGCTTGTGCAGAGGAAATTAAAACGGCCGATCGGGTTCGGGAGGAAATGAGTCTCAGAGAGTCTGAGAATGTTCGACGTGTTGAGGACTTGAGGCGGAAAAACTCGGAGGCTGCTGAGACGGTGGAGGGGTTGAGGCGTCGTATATCGGCTTGTGAGGAGGAAATTAAAACGGCCGATCGGGTTCGGGAGGAAATGAAGGTCAGAGAAACGGAAAGTAAACGGCGTTTGGAGGATTTGGAACGGCAGAAATTTGAGGCGGACAAGTGTATGAAGGAAATGAAGGCTAGAGAATTGGATTTGAGGCGGCGAATATTGGAGGCGGATCAGAGTGTGAAGAAAATAAAGGGTCGGTGTTTGGAGGCATGCAAGTTGCTGAGGATGAACGATTTAGTGAGTGTGACGCATGGGGGAGAAGGTAGTTAATACTGTTAATCAACTTATGCTTGATTTGGTATATATGAATTCTTGGTAACATAGTTCACAGATGAGAAATTGATAAAAAAAATAAATAAAATATAAGATGTGATCAGTCCTTATAAAGCATTTTTGTATTCTTGGCCAAAAAAGGGATTTTTTGGACTTGAAATTGTTATGGGTGGTTTTTACTGGGCTTTTGTTTTCATAGAGTTTGAAGAAAAAACAGTTTATAAATTTATTTTAGTTTTAACTTTCATTACTTGATCAAAATATATGCATTTACTGATTCTTCATGCGGATCACGCTGAACTCGTCCCGGGAACTTGGTGCAGACGCTGTGGAACGATCAGACGAGGAATTGGGACGTGACGTGGCTGGCCCCACAGAACGAGTGCGATGGTTTACGGGACGTGTGGGGCCTACGGAGCTGCAATGCTTGGGGTTCGCCTATTTGTTCCTGTCTGAGAGGGTTTGAGCCGACGGATGCGGGGGAATGGGAGAGTGGGAATTGGACGAGGTATTTAAAAAAAAAAAAAGTAAACAGTGGCTTTTGTTTCTTTAGTTCTTATTTTTATCCCTCTTCTATAGCCCAAGCTTTAAAACTCATCCTTTTTCCTTCAGTTAATTTCATTTCAGCAGTTGCAACAATATCAGTAGCTTTCTTTATCTTATCTTGATTAACTTTATCCTTTTCCTTTCTCAGTTTTAGATACCCTTTTCTTTTCTCTCTGGCTACTTGTTCTTATGTATGGTACTTGGTGATTAAGGAAAATTATGCGCGAACTTTTTAATGTTGTGTAAGAACAGTATCCAAGTAATAAAAATGTTCATGAGGCCATTTTCTTGCTGTTGCATATCTACATTAGGAATGACACTTCTTGCGTTTTAGCTCATGATCTAAGGAATTGTTTTTCTTTTTCCTTTTTTTTTAAACAAAATTTCCGGTTTTGAGTAGTATAATAAATTTGTAATATGTTTCTTAATGCAGGGGTATTTCGTTCTTCTATCGTGGATGCCTGTTTATTTTAAAACAGTGAGTTTTTTCATTACACTTCATTTTATTTTATAAAACATTGTCATACACATCACTAGATTTTATTTAATTTTATTATTATTTATTTTTGAAAACTAGTGTTGCTAACTTATTTACTACTGTTTGTGTTAGGTGTTTGATGTGAACTTGCAGCAAGCTGCTTGGATCAGTGCAGTTCCATGGGGAACAATGGCAATCTCGGGCTACATTGCCGGGTCGGTATCAGATTATTTGATCAAATCGGATTATTCAATCACATCAGCAAGGAAAATAATGCAGGTAATGTTCCTAAATCTGAATGTACTAAAAATTATCAAATTTTATTAACCCCCAAAAAAATCAAAATTTTGCCTGAATTAAAAGTTGACCTGGTTATGACAGTCCATTGGGTTCATTGGGCCCGGAGTTGCATTGCTCTGCTTGAATTATGTAAGGACGCCAATGGTTGCATCCGTATTTTTAACTATAGCCCTGAGTTTGAACTCTTTCAGTCAAGCGGGATTTTTGCTTAATATGCACGTAAGTTTCTGCTTCGTTATGTTTCTTAAAAACAGAACAAACAAAAAGAAAACTCAATTATCTTTCAAAATTACAAGTACCCTCTTGAGGAATAGGAAGGTGGAATTTGTAAATTTAACAGATAGCTGATTTTTGTTTTTCTTTTATTTTTTGTAATTCACCCAAAAAATTTATTTAAATTCAAATTAATTTTGTTCTTTGGTCGTTTTCGTTAGGATATTGCGCCACAATATGCAGGATTTCTTCACGGTATGTAGTCTTAATTTCTTCTCAGATATTCAGTCATACCTTTTTGATTATATTCTTTGCTAATGACAATTTTTTACTGTTGTAGGGATTTCAAATTCAGCTGGAACACTAGCAGCAATAATTTGTACAATTGGAACAGGTTTCTTTGTGCAATGGCTAGGATCATTCAAGCATTTTTAACACTCACAGCATGTCTTTATTTTGCCACAACCATCTTTTGGAATCTCTATACTACTGGAGAAAGAGTCTTTTAGATGAAACAAATCACATTTCACGTGGTGAAAATTATCAGACACAGAGTAGTCAAATAGGAAAATAGATACATAATACTTTATTATATTTTCTTCTTTTTGTTATTTCCCCCCCTTCCAATTTTGTGTAATCCACTGTGTAGTAATTTACATAAAAATATTCAAGAAATGTCTTTTATGTTAAATCGTTGTACGTATTTTATCTTTGCTAAATGTCGTTATTTGAATAAATACTTAGTTTTTAGGATGACAAACTTAAAACATTTCTTTTTTTTTTTTAAATTTTTTTACTACTTTCTAGAAGGTATTATTAAATATCCGTTCTAGAAAATAGACTTCTGAAAACAGACTTTCTAGAAGGTATGTTTTAATAACCGCCGTAGAATCCACCGCCGTTGTTTTCTAAGGCAGTTCGTAAACCGCCGTAAAAAGCATCAATTTCTATGGCGGTTCAAGAAAAACCGCCGTAAAAAGCCTCACTTTTTAAGGCGGTTTTTAAAAACCGCCGTAAATATTTACGGCGGTGGATACAAAGGCGGTTCAAAAACCGCCTTAAAACCCGAAAAAAAACCGCCTTAAATTCCTGTTTCTGTAGTAGTGTGTCTCGGTGACTTGGTTTTGTTGCCAAATCAACAACTGATCGTTTGGCTGTATAGGAGCAGGTGTCGGCCCGGCTGGCAGTGATTTGTTTGGTGGTGGCGGTGTTGTTTTAGTTTGTGCTGGGGCGAAATGTGGGTTTTCAGGTCCCCATTTAAAGTAAGGAGAATTTCGCTGTGCATCGAACTTAGTAGATTGGCGGTGCTCGTAAGATGGGACGTCTTGATAGTGGAGTTGGTTTTTGATGGCGTACGCTTCAGCGTCAGTATCTTCGTGATATCCCATTTTACATAACTCCACCGAATGCCCTTGCTCTCCACAATGTTTACATGCTTCGTCGGTCTCGTTACTTGGTACCTCTGTTGCCTCATTGACTCTTATCTTTCGTGGTCGAGAACTCGTTTGCCTCGACTTTTCGCTCATTCTTTCAAACAGTTGCTTTGCAGCCATCGCTGTCAAATCCCCAAAATCTCCTCCAGTAGCCACTTCCACGTTATTCTTATAAGAATCTAGAAGTCCCTCGTAGAAGAGTTCATTCACCATACCCGGAGAGTTGTGATGATGGGGCAAGCTTGCAACAAAGATTTGAAACGTTCCCATGCCTCATGAAACAGTTCCCCGTCTTGTTGGACAAAGTTGGCTATTTGTCTCCTTATGTGACCCGTCGTCTGAGCTGAGTAGTACTGATTAATGAATTTGTCGCTCACCATGGGCCAATCGACTAGAGATCTGGGTTCCAGTGATAGTAACCAAGATTTGGCTTTATCCTTCATGCAACTCGGAAAACACACCATTTGAAGGTCTTCGTGATGAAGCCCCGGGGACGGAATTCTGCTAACTTCAGCATAGAATTCTTTAAGGAACGTCAGTGGGTCTTCGTTGGCAAGGCCGTGAAATGTAGGGAGGTTGTTGATGATATGAGGTTTTAACTCGAAATCCCTTCCAGTTCTTCCCAACACAATTGCCGAATTATAGGGACCTACTTGAGGGGTCGTGAACTCCCTTTGTCTCGTTTCGCGCGCCTCCCATTGGTATCTTACTTGGTTATTTCGCCTTGCGTATTCGTCTCTCTCATGGTGCCCGTCATACGCAAGCCACTCATCGACCCGCTCATCGCCATGGTACGATCTCTCGGAAAAGTCGTCCTGAACGTGGCGGTACCGATTATCCCTTCTTCTCTGGCCTTCATTCTGATCTATTAGGTTCCATTGAACATTCTCCTCGTATGCTTGAGGCTGCACTGGTCCGTCGGGACGATTTAGTTCACTCCCGTTCCAATCTCTTTGTTGCACGGGTGGATGCCGTGGTGACTGGTTGTCTCTGCTGTTGTGTGACTGGTTTTCTTGCCGTAACATCGTTTCCAGAACAGGATCACAAATAAAATCAGTCGTGGCAGAAGATTCACTTGAGGGTGAGTGAGATTGTCTCACTTGGTTCGGATGATGAACGTTGTCGTTGAATGGTGCAAGTTCGAGCCTAAGCGATCTACGACCTTGCATGAACTCACCAACAAATCAAACGTATCGACTAGAGAAAATAATTATACAAATAAATGACTAAAATAAAAATAAAAATAATAATGAACAAATATATTTTTGAAAACCTTTGAATGATTCCCCGGCAACGGCGCCAAATTTTGATTCAAGCTTTTTGGRTGCCTACTTATGAAAATGTGTCAAAGATTCAAAAGCTTGTCCGCAAAAGGACGGAGTCGCGCGTAGGTTGGCAAATTGACTCGAGTCGTCTCTCGAGGAACATACAATCGGAATTCTTAAATAGTTTTGTTCAATTTCAGATAACACACACAAATGGGGGGGGGGGGGGGGGGTTTGATGAGATTTATTAACTACGAATTTAAAGAACTAAACTAGATTAATTAACTAAGCTAAAATAAATTATCTAATTAATAAAATAAACTTAAGCAATTAATAACTAATTCAATGACTAAGAAGTAATTCAGAAACAACAATTTAAACTAAACATTCAAGTGAAAAACTGCTAACTGTTGCAACCCTTAGCGCTAACTGTTGCTGCCTGCAACCGTTAGCACTAACGGTTACTGCTAACTGTTGGTCCAACCGTTAACAGTAACAGTTAACAGCAACAATTAACACTAACTGTTGGTAGGAACTCAACGTAAACTGCATGCATAAACTGATCTCCAACAAACGAAATATTAACTACTAACAATAAGCATGCAAGACTGGAAATAAACTAAGATCGATTAACCAAATAATTCAACAAATCCAAACGAAGCAACAATACGAACATAAACGAAGCAATATTCTAAACGTTGAAATCTAATGATGAAAAACTAAGAGAGTTGAATAAACGTTCAAAGTACTCGTTTAAGCTACTGGAAATCGAAAGATCTTCGGCTATTCCGAAGAGAGGACGCAGCGAACAGGACTCCAATGAATGAATCGACGTTGAATGGCTCGAGAACTCGTAGTTGTCGATTCTTCGTCGCTCCTTGATCGTCGCGTCTCGTTGTTGTTGTTCGTCTTGAAACCCTCGGATTCTYCTCTCAAGTTAGGGTTAGAAGGCGTACATCCAGACCTAGCTACTCGAAATTCGGATTAAAAGAGGTATTTATAGGGTTTTCTGTGATCTGGGCCGAAAAGCCTGTCTGCTGCATTCTGGGCCCCGCTAACGGTTGGTTGCTAACGGTTAGAGCAACCGTTAGTAGCAACCGTTAGCCTCTTTTCTGTCTTTCGGGCCTGTTACTAATGGTTAAGGCTAATGGTTGGTATTAACGGTTGGTATAACCGTTAGGGTAACCATTAACTCCATGAACTTGCTTTTTTTCGCCGGAAAGTTCGATCTTCACCTCTCGATCATTGTACTTTATCTCTAACGCGCTGAACACTCCCGGGTACTTAGCTGTAAAGTGAAAAACATCCAATAATCACTTATTTTGCATCAATTAGATCAAAACATGATAAAATAAGTCGGAAATCTAAATGTACGAAATTAAGCTCGAACGGTCCAACTTATACCAAAAACACTGATAAAAAGATACTAAAACGCTATTAAAAATAACCACAAAAGCATGTTAATCAGATGCCACTAGCAGCAAAAATAGGACGAAGGGAAAGAAACTCTCCTCCATTGTCCGAGTAAAACGGGATAATTGGACGCGTAAAATATTTTTCAACTAAGGCTTTAAACTTAATGAATGTCATCAATACGTCTGACTTACGACGTAAAGGATAAAACCAAACATACTTAGTGAAGTGATCAAAAAAGATAACATAATAAGAGATGTCCAAACATCGGAAAAAATTAACTCCAACGGAGAAGCAGACGACGACAAACTAGAATCTTTAAAAGGCAGTTTGTGGCTTTTATTCACCTTGCACGAAATGCAAGTTTCAGTTGAAAAAGAGCTAGAAAACAACTTAAACGAGGTAGCTAAGTGATGTAACACATGAGATGATGGGTGACCAAGGCGTAGATGCCACAGGAAAGACACTTTAGATGATGCCGTGAGGGCAGAAGGTTTATATCCCGAGGTGCGAGGCCAGTGGTATATCCCATCTTTACTAAGGTCCCTGAGGATGATGGTCCCCGTGCGACAATCCTTCACCTGAAATTCAGAGCCATGAAAAACAACCTCAATATCATTATTACGACACAATTGAGCAACGGATATAAGTATTTTACTCATCGATGGAACACAAAGAGTATTCTCAAAATTAAAAGGCGACGTAGTACGTAACGTGCCAACATGAGTAATACGTAAACCCGGACCGTTACCAATGATGACATCATCCTGACCCTCATATGGCGAATGAAGTGAGAGATTTGTGAGGTCAGTAGTGATGTGATGTGATGCGCCGGAGTCAAGAATCCAGTCCTCAGAAGCGGAGGCCAGTGGGTGAGCAGCAGTGTGGGCAAACGGTGGAGCTGTAGTTGGGCGGGCGGTGGGCTGAGTTAAAACTCAATGTGCAGCAAATGGTTGGGAGTTGAAATTAGGGCACCGTTTAGCCGAGTGGCCTGTCTCCTCGCAGAGTTGACACCGTCCTTTGTACGGGCGAGGGTTAGGGTTAGATGAACTATTGAAGGCTTGAAATCTTTGAGCATTGGATTGGCGACCTCCGAAATCCTTTCCCCGGCCACGTGAGAAATTGTGGCCACCACGACCAAAGTTTCCAGACGTCGGGAAGCGACCAGCGGCGAATGCAGTGAGCGGCTGAGGACTAACCGCAGCGGGACGAGTGAGCAGTTGATCTTCAAAATTTAAAAGCTTTTCATGAAGTTCGTCGAACGACACCGGCGTTTCGCGAGCTTGAATGGCGTTTGATAACTCACGATATTGATCATCGAGTCCATCGAGGACTTTGAGAACAATATCCTCCAAATCCATAGTTGATCCTAATACAGCGAGTTCATCGACTGTGCCCTTGATGCCATGTAAGAATTGCGTAATGGTTTGGCTACCCTTGACTGGGTTTTGTAACCGATTTTTGAGCGCCAATATCCTACCACGAGAGGGGCGCCCATACGTGTTGGCCAGGATATCCTACGGGGCCTTAGACGTTTTGGCTGTGGCAATGAAAGGGATTAGCGATGGCGTGAGCGATCCAATGATTGTCGAGAGGAGGAGCTTGTCCTGGCGAACCCAAAGAGAATACCCCGGGTTCGGTGTTGATGTGGTTCCGGTTATAGTGGATGGAGGTAGGCAGGGCAGGTTACCATCGATGTAGCCAGTCAATCCATAGCCGGCAAGTAGCGCTTCGAATTGAAACCTCCAAGAAGTGTAGTTGGTTGAATCAAGTTTCAATGGGAATTGAGCAGAAGTGTTGATTGAAACTACGTCCGATATCGCAGCCATTTTGCTGGAAAAAGAAAAAAAAAACGTGGGAAGGAAAAAAAAAATTTGGCGCCGGTTGTAGGGTGTGACGAAAACTCTAGAGGCTTGATACCATGTAAGAATAGAATAATTGGATTGATAAACATTATCATTACAAGAGGGGTATTTATACAAGTTACAATAATTACATGAATCAAATAATATAATATCAAATAATATCGAATAAAATAATATCTTTTAAAGATAATAAAATAATTAATAGAGGAATCAAATAATATAATATCAAATAATATAATATCTCCTAATAGTTATTGGCATTGGGAGTATCTTTAGTAAGCAATCCAATTATGTTGGTGTGTAGTTCACATACATTATCTAAATGGTATTTAATCATTACAGATCCCTCCAACTGTCTCCTCTTGCTCTTCAATTCTTTAGATTTAATTGTCGTTATGGTAGTCTTGTTTAATAAAGTTCCTTTTGAAACACTATTAGGAGTTGTGATTGTACGAGGTGTTGGGAGACCCACATCATTACCATTGACAGAAGACACAAAATTATTCCAAAAACCACTTTCTTCTTTCTCCAAATCTTCTAAACGAGAAGATTAATCAAAAAATAATGAATAAGTCTCGATATCATCCACCAAATTCACACCTTGTTCATTATCTTCGTCTCCTATATTCACATATTCCTGGTCATTCAAAGACTCATGATTTGCTGAAGGTACTATACAATCTATCCCAGTAGCAACAACATAACCAAATAGGTGATCCCATTGTTATTCAATAGAAGGATGTATTGACTTATTACGAAATTTCTTGGATTCAAGTTTTTCCTAAACAAAATAGTAATAATATTTTTCATAAGAATAAATTATTACAAAGATTAAAGTGCTTGACATGGTATAAAACTATTATTACCTTAATTTCTCTCTCCCACCATTCATCTGAATAATCGAGCTTTTCAGTTGTAGAATCCCAATCCAGACCAATTTCTTCGTTCTTTAAAAATTTCCAAAGGCACCAATCTCTTTTCATAGAATCAAATTTATTTTTCAAGATCTTAAAGTTATATTTCCTTTTTATTCGACAATCAAATTGTTATTGGATCTCACGCCACCATTTAAATGATTGACCATGCCGGTGCTTCGTAATGAATTGAATACAAATCTCACTAAATATTGTTACATACTCATCCGTCCAAACAAAACTTGCATCCTCAACATTATCATTTTTTATGCCATCTATTGAATTAAAGAGTGATTGAACAACTTGCACGGATGAGATGAGAAACACAAAATTCTTATATCTTATTGACATCCAGGACCATGAGCATGATTATTGTGATTATAACCGTCAAATTATGTTGTCGCATGGAGAAACTATTTGTATAAATAGTAGTTGTCATATTATTAATCATAGATTACCTTTATTTTTTATAACATATAAGTATTAAATTTAAATAGTGATACAACAACAAAAAAGACAACTAATTATGGATTACACTAAGGCAAAGGTAACAGCCCGGTTTCAAAGTACTTCAAATAATCTTATAATTAAGATACTTTTTTTATACAATTGGGTTTTTCAAAAATTTATTTATTGTGTCTTGAATGAAAGTTTTCAGAGACATTAGCATTTATAAAAAAAATACTTCATTCTTTCCAAAAAAAATAAAATAAAAATTATAGCATGTAGATTATCAGGGTATTACATTCAGATATGCACACACAGTATTTTTTAGGTATTTCATGAACATTATTATAGATTATTCGGCCTTTGATGTACTTTTAAATTTTGCATTTGATTTGCAGCATATATACTATTCTCCAGTGATTGTGTTTGAATTTCTTTAAACCTGTGTCATTACCTTTAATTAAGTCTATGGTTTGCATTAATTAACTCTCCGGTGATGTTTGAAATATACAATTCCCTTATTAATTCTCCAGTGATGACAAGTGATGTTTGAAATATACACAAGTGAGGTTTACATTAATAAGAGAATTAATTAGGTGATGTTTGAAATATACAATTCTCCAGTGACACAAGTTTGAAATAAACAATTCTCTAGTTATGTTTGAAATTAATTCTCCAGTATATATGCCATACTCCCATATTGGACATCAGCAATCATCACAAACCTCACATAAGATTTTCGTAATTATTCTTTTCTATTATCTGCGGTTAGCTATCTACATAGATTAAATATCATTATAACTAAAACTAGATTTACTTAACAAATAACATAATGTTCTATATAATTATGCTCTTCCTCCCAGTGGCAGTTGTAAGGTTTGTACGATCTATGTTCCAAGCACTATCAAGACACAAGAAATTCTTAGATTTTGTATATCACTGTTTCAAGACACCCCAAGACACCAAAAAACACACACACACACACACACCAATACTATTAAGAAAAAATTCAAAGCACTCGCATAATATTTCTCATAATGTACTTCTCAGAAATTAACCAAATATTATAATTAAAAGCAATTGTGATAAAACTAACCTTGTAATTGACAGAAGGGTTGATGGAGCACCCCAACAAGAGGAGACGAGAAAAGCAGAGAAAATAGTTACGTATAAGAATGAATATTCTGATAAAAGATTTTTTTTTTAAATATCTAGTGTCGTAATAATGGAATTTTATAAAAAAAAAAAGGAAAAGGTTAAAAAAGGAATAAAAACAAAAGGTCTTATGGGCTTATTTCAAATGTTAGTATTACTAGCATCTGAGATGAGTTTGAACTTTTCAAAAAAGTTCATCCAACCGAAAAAGGCATTTTTTTTCGTACATGAAGCTTATTAGCCCTATAAATAAGATATAAGCTAGCTTATTATGTTTACCCAACGTAACCGTAAAGTCATCTTGAATTTTAGAGCTTCTTTTTTAAAAGTGGAAACTGCAACAATTATCTCTCTTTCTTCATAAATCTGTTGGTGTATATCAAATTAATTAAGTAAATGTAGTCTAAAAGTCATTTAGTTGAAAATTCATATCTTATAGTTCAAAAATAATATTTTATAGTTCAAAAGTCATGTCATATAGTTCAAAGAGTTATGTCTTTTCATATCTATCAACTAGTATAAATAGGAATACATAATGTAATGAAAAATAATACAATCAATCTTCTTACTTTCCAATCTATATACTACAAATTGGTATCAGAGCCGAGATCAAAAAAAAGTGAGAAAAAAAATGAGAGAAAGAAAATATCCAACCAACTTGTTTCTCTTATCCCTCGTTTCAATGGTGAGAAATTCGATTATTAGAGTAATCTTATGAGATTATGTCTTGAATCTTAAGATTCATGGACCGTCGTCGAAGAAGGTGTAAGAGCACCTGATGATGAATCTGCACTAACTGTTGCTCAAAGAGATATCTTGAATAGTACAAAATAAAAGGATCAAAAATCACTTTTCCAAATTTATCAAGCACTTGAAATTCCTGCTTATAAAAGAATATCAAAAGTTGCAAGTGCTCAAGATGCATGGAAAATATTGGAGACAACTTATTCTGGACAAGATCAAGTGAAGAAGTTCGTCTACAATCTCTACGAGCGGAATTCGAGAAGTTGGAGATGTATGACAATAAGAAGATCTCAGAATATTTTACCCGAGTGACTTATGTGTCTAATCAAATGGCTTCAAATGGCAAAGTCTTAGATGCTCAAAGAGTAGTTGAGGAAATTTTACGAAGCATGCCAACTAAGTTCAATCTTGTTGTTGTGGCTATCGAGAAGTCACAAGATATTTTCTCAATGTTCGTAGAAGGCTCACAAGGAAGATTGGAGGCTCACGAGGTTAGAACTATTCAACGAAATTCTCAAAATAACTCTACACAAGATCAAGATTTAAAATCTCATTCTCTTCTACGAGAGGCCGTGGATTTTATCGTGGTCTAGGAAGAGGTCATAATCAATGAAGTGTTAGACAATCCTATGATCACCAATTGCAAGGAAAAAGAAATGACGAGTCTCAAAAGGAGAAGAGTCAATCTTTCCACAATAATCAAAGAGGCGGAGGCCGAGGTACCTACAAAGGTAAAAATACCTATATTGAGTGTGATCATTACCATAAACCTGGTCACAAAATATATAATTCACTGGTACAAAAATAGGATTCAAGAACATACATTTAAGAACGCCTCAGGAGGCGGCGTTCTTTATTGTCAGGCGGTGACATTTTTTTAGTAAAAGTGTCACATACCAGAACGTCTTTTTTAAAAACGTTCTGATATACTAGATATCCAGAACGTCGTTAAAAAGACGTTCTTGTATATTAGATATCCAGAACGTCGTTAAAAAAGACGTTCTGGTATTTTAAATATCAAGAACGTCTTTAAAAACGACGTTCTCGTATTTTAAATATCGAAAACGTCTTTAAAAAAGATGTTCTCGAATGTTGTACTATTAAGAACGCCTCTCTCAAGGACGTTTTGTATTAAAATTTATCTTTAATTAATTAATATACAAAATTCATTCCATCCCTTTCATCTCCCCCGCTCGCCCGCTCCTCCGAAAGAAACCCTCATCCCTTCAATCGGAAACCTTCTTCTTCCCATATTCCACCACCACCATCACCACCACACTCCGCCGGTGCTGCACTCAAACCCTAGCCATAACCACTCTGAGAAAGCACGAGCCCAAGGACAACACGTTCTCCTGAGAAGCACTTCGCTAAGGTTTGAATGCTGGCCTCCCCTGCCTGAGCACCAGCTCCAGCGCCTCCCACCTTGGAATACCAGCGTCGACACCACCACCACCACCTCCGCGGCCGCAACTGCAGGATTCTCGTTCAACTCATCGCGCCGCAGCTGCTGGGCGGAGGTGGCTACCACAACCCGTATTTTACTAGTTCTTCACAGAGGGGACCCCTTCAGTCCAGATCGCTTCATGCTTGTATGGATCCATCACCCATCTCCGCCACCGCCGACCACCCAGGAGCACCTCTGCCAGTATACTCCGACGGCATCGGATATGCCTCTGGGTACGGCGAGTTCTCAGGGTTTCACACCCCGACACGGATTCAAGGCGACAAAGAGGAGCACTATGGCTATTTCGATAAACCATCTTCTGCTTCCTCTGATTCTTGCCACTGAGTTTCTTTTTAACTCAAACATCATCAACTACAGGTAGGTTTTTTTATTACTTTGCCTCTGCAATTCAATGTTCCTTTTGTTTTGTTATTTTACAGTTAAAACTGAATTATTATTTTTTATTAGCAGGACCATTATAAAACAAATAATCAAATCAACGAAGAAGTTTGAGTGAGTTGTAGCTTGACAGAGAGACTTGGCTATCCGTGATGTGAAATAATCCTGATTTTAGTGTCTATTTTTCTTTTTCCCCAATCTCGGTTTGCCATTTTATGTTCGTTTTGTTTGAATGTTTTCCGTTTTATGTTCGTTTTGTTTGAATGTTTGTTTTAGTCGATGGCTAGTTTCATGTGTTTCCATTGATTTGAAGTCACAGCTCGAATTCGTAGCAAAGAAATTTTGTTGTCTAATGCTTCTATTGGTCAATGCCGGAGAAATGGGAATGAAAGCAAATTGGTTGGTACTGTATCAGAGGTTCATGTCATTCTCCTAGTTCATTCTATCCGGTGTTCATATCTTTTCCTGTTTAAATAATGCTAAATGCGATTTTTAGTACTTATGCCTAATGGAAATAGCTGTAGACTTGTATTAATATGATTATATGAAATCAATATGGATATCATATCCAATAACCATGTCATGATTATATTGATCAGAGCATATATGCACCGTGTGGTTGTGTAGATGGGGATTGTCATATGTTTTGAAAATAGTTTAAACCTTGAATTGGGATCAAGAGTTTAGATCTATTAAATAGGTTTGCTTGAGCAAAAGTCAAAACAGAAGAACATGGGTTTTCTGTAACATTGTGCCACCAATTACATTTTCTGTTTATAAACATATTAATTGAATCTAATTGTTTAGTTGATTAAAAATGAGCATGTCTTCTAAGTGAGTTGTGTCTAGACTAATACTTTTGCCTGTAGCTACTTTAAGCTATAACTGTGTACATTGGTTATTTATTTATGAATTTAATTGCGAAAATATGATGTTAGGCTAGCTCTGGTTTAGTTGGCGAGGACAACGCTTTTTGTACAGGATAATCACATCATTGACTGCTATTTATTGCATAGCAGATGAAAGTAACTGTATAATCCCTTTGTCCATTATTTAAGGTGTCATTTGTTATCCATTTGACTTTTTATCAACTTTTTGTTACCCAAAATAATGAACTTTGTTTGCATATTACACGAGCACATTAAAATCCTTGTTTTTGGATTTTATTCAAGTTTGCTGTTCTGTTCATGGAAAGAATGGTGATCTTGGCGTGCTCCAGCAATCAATCCGTCCTGATATAACAACTCAAGTATGTAATGTTGTCCTGTGGTGCTTGTTAACTTTTGCACCATTCTGGAATTTGTGATCTTTTGAAATGATTCATGGTCCTTTATGAACATATCTGTTTTAGTTCTGATGTGTTTTCTACTGATATGAGGAGTCCAGGTCATATGCAGGGTGCTCTTTTTATATTAATAAATGTGCATTATTATGCATTTTGTTAGCTATGTATATGTTTCCTCACTTAGGATATGAGCCTTTTGAAACTATGCTTTATTGTACATTTTGTGCTTATAAGTATATATAATTTTATCAGAAGAGTCTCAAGCGATTGTCTTGTTTTATATGATAAACAAAAGTTATGACCTCATTACTTATTTTATTTTGTGAAGGAATCATTGCCTCGTTGTAAAGAGATTTGGATTGTCTACCACAAGAATTTACGCAGTGATTCCTCTAAAGGGGCAGCTGATGAAGATGAATATCATGCATACTTAATTATTAGTTTGGAAAATCGTACTATGGTATGCCATTGATACCTTTATTTGTTGATATGGTGACGTAATTGGAGAAAATATTGCAATTAATTGAGTGGACCTCTAGTTATCCTAAACCTATGGTTTTTCATTGATGCTTGCATTATTGTTATACTGGTCTGTTTCTTGTGCTACAGGTACTGCAAACAACTAATAATCTTGAGGAGGTAACTGAAAATGTTGACTACTACGTCCAGGGAAGTACAATTGCAGCAGGGATTTTGTTTGGAAGGTGTGTTACTCATCTGTATAGCATATAGTATATTGATGGTCTTTGTGATTGTTTTTTTCTTCTCCTCTCATCTGGAAATTCATAGTAATTTAAAAGGCAAGTAATAAGCTATATCCTTATCATTAGTGGTACACTTGGGAAGATATGTAAATTATATGGTATTTTATTAAAGCCCTTCTATTATTGCTACTTCTAGAAAATATGGGATATGGATTAATTCAGGGAAATGGACAGTGTATTAGACTAAGAAATGTATAGTAGGCATGAAATTGGTACAAGAGCTTGATTTCAATGGATTATCCCCCACTATGGACTATACGTTAATCTCTTGAAACATGCAATAATATATTCTTAAAGATGATTGGTGCTGGGGGTCGAAATTCCTTATTGACCAGCTATTTGTTAAACTCTGTTGTACCAAATACCAGTGTACATATTAGATATTTGATAATCGGTGATAACTTCTTTTATGTACGTATTTATTCTTTTTTGAAGGAGTGTGTTATTTAATTTCTTATTGTTGTCATTAATCTCTAATGATATTTTATTTACGTAGCTGGATATATTTGTGAGGTCCTAATAGGTGAAAATATTTTGTCCTAACTTTTTAAGCAGACGACGAGTTACCCAAATATTTGCTCGTGGTGCTCGGATCCTAGATGGTGCTTTTATGACTCAAGAATTGAGCTTCAAATCTTCCAATTCAGAGGTGGGTGGAATTTCTGAAGGGACTATCGTATCATCAGTTTCTATTGCTGATCCTTATGTGTTGCTGAGAATGACTGATGGGAGTATCCATCTTCTTGTTGGAGGTAATTTTCACTCTACTATAGTTAAAAAGTTAATTATCGTAGTTCGATCTTTATCTAGTTGGAAATTCACATTTACATTTTGTAGTACATAAATTGAACTCCAATTTTTTATTTTTTTAATAGTTTATTCATGTATATTTAATATTAAATCATTTAAGTTTTATTCATTTAGCACCCTCACAAATATTTTACTTTAGCCACCAACAGAAATTTGAAAATGTCATTTACCCATTTATATTTTAATATTTAATTTCATCCATTTAGCCCCACACAAATATTTTACTCTTGAACCCCCCAATAAAAGTTTTGAAGCTCTGCCCCTGAATGGTGCTTGCTTCTATTCTCGTAGATCCATCCACATGCTCTCTATCAGTTACTATTTCACCGGTATTCGAAAGTTCCGATAAGGTGGTATCGGCTTGTACTCTCTATCACGACAAAGGGCCCGAACCATGGCTTCGGAAGACAAGTACTGATGCCTGGCTTTCTACTGGAATTGGAGAGGCTATTGACGGTGCCGATGGTGGAACCCACGACCAGGGTGATGTATATTGTTTGCTGTGCTATGAAAATGGAAATATCGAGATATGTGATGTGCCTAATTTTAGCTGCGTCTTCTCCGTTGATAAACTCGTATCTGGAAAGAGCTACATCCAGGATACATTTTCCCATGATCCTTTAAAACTCACGAACAAATATTCTGAAGATGTTGGAAATGGGAGAAAAGAGACTCCTCACGGTATAAAGGTTGTTGAGTTGTCCATGCAGAGATTGGGCGGAGAGCATAGCCTCCCGTTTTTGTTTGGATTATTATCTGATGGTAGCGTTCTTTGCCATCATGCTTATATTTATGAAGTTTCAGAAAATGCTTCTAAGGCCGAGGGTAATCTTAGCAGTATAAGTACAACTGAGTTCTTGATTGATGGAAGCACACTTAGTCAACAGTTTCAGATGACCAAAATAATGTTCAGGTTAGCACATTTCTGTGTATGTTGTGAAATTTTTTAGTTATGATAAATTGTTTGGTGTTTCTGGAAATCTTGGCTTGTAGTTATCAAGTTTATTTTTTCT
The DNA here is from genome assembly GCA_014905375.1 of Phtheirospermum japonicum. Taxonomy (NCBI): domain Eukaryota; kingdom Viridiplantae; phylum Streptophyta; class Magnoliopsida; order Lamiales; family Orobanchaceae; genus Phtheirospermum; species Phtheirospermum japonicum. Next base: position 694,818 of record BMAC01000606.1, on the reverse strand, counting down.
GAACACAGTTAAAAGTCATCCTTCTTATTAAGTTATGAATTAATAATATTTAGTGTTATTTACAAAAGTTACCCTTGAGGTTTAGTTTATTTATAAAAAGAAAATAAAAAAAATTCCACCCTCAATAGGGGATATTTGTTAAGCAAATACGAACCTTATTTAATTTTGAAAGTTAATTAAGCTCTTTTTTTTATAATAAGGTCAAACCTCAGGGGTAGTTTTGTAATTATATCTTGATTTCTGGTTATAGCATAATGACTTAAAACCCATCTGACAGTGGTTCTCTTCTTTTTTTATTTTTTATTTAGAGGTTAAGAAACTATTTTTTCGGATGAGTTTTCAGATTTTGCGTGCAACACGTAGATATTCTACTACGCCCCAAAGATGTCGGAAAGCTGGAAAGGGCAGAAGCTTCTATTGAGGGATGAGTTTCACGTCGGGGCCCATATCACTAAGTTTTTGTGTCTGCAATTACTAACCATGTCCGTTGATCGAACAGCTCCAGGATCTGATAAGACGAACCGATTTGGTATGCTTTTCGTAACCCGTGACGGTAGCATAGGTTGTATTGCGCCTCTCGAAGAACTTACTTTTTGTCGTCTTCTGTCATTGCAGAAAAATCTCATCGATGCTATTGCCCATGTCGTTGGGCTGAATCCAGGATCCTTTCGACATTTCAGTTCGAATGGAAAGGCTCATCGGCCTGGTCCTGATAGCATCGTTGACTGTGAGCTGCTTTCAGAGTACGTATGCTTATTTATGATAGTTACTAAATTACCTGAGGTTTAGCCTGATCAAAAAAATAAAAGGTTCCCTCTCGTATCGAATAAAAGGATAAATAAAAATACCACTCGTGAGGTTTAGCTTAGAAATTGCACATGTCGAGAAGGTATTTGTAATTTTAAAACAATGTTGGAATTTTTTTTTTTTTTTTTAATTATGTGAAATCTTAGGTAGTGATTGGATGCCAAAAAAAAAAAAAAAGAGAATTTTTCACCCTGAAATGTTATTGTCTACCAAAATTTTCAGAAAATACATTATTCACTCGTTTTTTTTTTTTTTTTTTTTTTTCCTTCCTACCAATCACCTCTACATACTCTTCTCAAAGGAACACATTATTTTTGCTTTTTTTTACTACCAATCATTATTTTGCTATTTTAATATCATATCGACTTTTATCATTACATTTTCATCTCAACGTGGTTAGCGAATGATGTTGCTGTGTTTTCATCTAAATCCGGGGAGCTGCTTTTACTCACTCTAGTTTATGATGGGAGGTTGGTAACTTATTGTTTCTCATGCTATTACCCTCTTTCATGTTCTCTTTATTCAAGAAAGAGGATGGAGTTTCTATTGTTTTTATTCATTCTTATTTCTTATGGAAGATCATCCTTATATTCAAATTCGTAGTGTGTGGTGGTTGCTTTGTTGTTGTTGTTGTGTGTTTTTCCTTTTGTTTGTTATTATCCCCATAATAAAGTTCACTCTAAGGATTTCATAGAGGCTAGACTTTAGATATAATAATTAAAGCAGCTAATCATGTGTGGAACCACACTTTCAGTACTATTTGTATATTACTTGAATGTAATGTGTATTTATTTATGTTTCATTGTTGCAGAATTGTGCAGAGACTTGGACTTACCAAGTCAAGAGCTTCAGTACTTACTTCGGTCAGTCACATATAAGTTCTTCATGCTATTTCACATTAATGATGAAACGTCTATATCATATTTTATTTCATTTGCTTGCTTTTTATAGTAGGATATTACAACCATTGGAAACTCCTTATTCTTCTTGGGGAGTCGTTTGGGAGATAGTCTGCTTGTGCAATACAATTTTGGCATGGGAGCTCCAACACTGACTCCTGATGTGGAAGAAGAGGTTATCATTTTTATTGTTGTAGAGCATAGAATGAATGGATCACCACAGTTTTAACCATTAGATTTATCTAGGGTTTGAAATTCTATTAATCAAGAAATGCTACATGCATAAATAAGTTAACACTGTCTTATTTTAATTTATGTAGGTTGGGGATATTGAAAGCGATGCTCCTTTGACCAAGAGACTGCGAAGGTCTCCCTCTAATGCATTGTAGGACCTAGTTACTGGTGATGATCTTTCTTTCTATGGCACAGGTCCAAATAATGCTCAGTCAGCTCAGGTTAAATCATCACCTGCATTGTGATATCTTTCCATGGTTAACAATTAAATTGCAGTCGAAGCTTCCGAAATTGCATTAGTGGTAATGACATGGATTCTTCACAGGCATAATCTCCCATTTCTAACAAATGCATTACTATTTTTCATTTGTGCATAAAACTTTCACATTTGCAGTCAGGGATTCGTTACTTAATGTTGGTCCACTGAAGGATTTCTCCTATGGTTTAAGAATTAATGCTGATCCTCATGCTATAGGAATTGCGAAGCAAAGTAATTATGAATTGGTTAGTTATAATTTCAGTGCATGTGGAATTCATACTTGAAATTAACAGGATAATCACATCATTGAGTGCTATTTATTGCATAGCAGATGAAATTAACAGTATAATCCCTTTATCCGTTAAGTTGTCATTTGCTATTCAGTGCTTGTTAACTTTTGCACCATTCTGGAATTTGTTAACTCAAGTATGTATTGACATCTTATGGTGATTGTGTATTGTTATGATTAATGACATGTGTTGTTTGATCTTGGGATTATATAAATGAAATGTGTTTTGTGATTTAAATAGGTAATAAAATTGTAATCTATATGAGTAGGCCTGGAAAAATGAATCCGGAATGAAATTTAATGTATTTGTTGGCGCCTGCTTTCATTGAATTTTTTTTAATTTTTTACCACTTTCCAGAATGGTTATTCAAAAATCCGTTCTAGAAAGTATACTTTACAGAACGCCTGGAAAGTATAATTTTTAGAGACGTTCTGGAAAGTATACTTTCTAGAACGCCTGTTTTTAGAGGCGTTCTGGAAAGTATACTTTCCAGAACGCCTGTTTTCGAGACGTTCTTAAAAGTATACTTTCGAGAACGCCTTAAAAAGGGACGTTCTGGAAAGTATACTCTCCAGAACGTCTTAATGAATGACTTCCTGGAAAGTATACTTTCCAGAACGACTTAATGAAAGACGTTCTGGAAAGTGTACTTTACAAAACGTCTTTTATTAAGACGTTCTGGAAAGTTATTTTTCAGAACGGGCGAAACCGATAAAACTGACTTTCTAGAACGGCTGAAATATTTTAAGAACGTCTCAGAAAACCGTTCTTGAAAGTCTGGCAATCAAGAATGCCTTAGTAGGGCATTCTTGATTGTCAGACTTTCAAGAACAGCTCCATACAGAACGCCTCAGCAGGGCGTTCTTGATTTGCAGAAACAAGCATTCTTGAAAGCTGTTTCTTCACTAGTGATTATTGGGAAAAGTATCCGAAGGAAAATGCGAGATAGAGTTTCTACATCAAAATATGAAACACCTGAAACATTATTGATTGCTTCTGATGGCAATGTCTAAAATATTGGTACTTGGATAGTGGTGCAAGTAGGCATATGACTACAAACAAAGACTTGTTTTCAACACTTGAAAAAGAGAATCATGGTCATGTGACGATTGGAAATGCCAAGTCATACAAAATCTAAGGTGTTAGAGATATATCTTTCAAGACGAATACCGGCAAAATTGAAAAAATGTTGGAGGTGTGCTATTTCCCCAGATTGCATAGTAATTTACTAAGCATCAACCATTTTTCGAGGAAAAGCTTTGATATTCGCTTTGTTGGAGATATCTGCATCTTGAAAAATAAATATCATCATGTTGCAAATATAAGATTGGGATTGAACAGTTTATTCCCTATCAAACTTGATTTCGTGAATGTCAATAGTTATCTCACTTCCGAATATCAAGTTTTGAAGTTGTGGCATGAAAGATTTCGGGCACCTAAATTATAGAAGTTTAAAAGAGTTGTCCAAAAGTTGCATGGTTCACGGTCTGTCCAAATTCGATGTGATCGATGAAGTGTGTGAAGAATGTAAATTGTGAAAACAACACCGTGAATCTTTCCCATCTAAATAAAGGTGGCAGTTGCAATCACCTTTGGAGTTAGTGCACACTGATCTTAGTGATCCTATGCAAGTTCCATCGCTTGTAGGAGGTAAACATTTCTTGTTTTTCGTCGATGATTATACAAGAAAAAATTGGGTCTTTATTGTCAAAGAAAAATCCCAAGATCTTTCATGTTTCAAAGAGTTCAAGATCCAAGTCTAGAAATCATCTGACTTTCAAATAAAGAATTTGAGAAGCGATCGTGGAGGAGAATATGTATCTTCTTTATTTGAATATTTCTGCAAAAATAACGGGATCACGCATGAACTGACTGCTCGTTATACACCGCAACAAAATGGTGTCGCGGAGAGCAAAAATCGAACAATAATGAATATGGCTCAATGCATGTTGAGAAGAAAAATGTACCGCTGGAGTTTTGGGCGAAGCTTTGTCTTGAGTTATTTATTTGATAAACAGGTCACCAACAAAGAATTTGGAGAACTCAAATCCAAATGAAGTTTGGTATGGAAAGAAACCGAATGTAAGTCATCTAAGAGCATTTGTCTGTCTTACATACTCACATGTTGCAAATGCATTGAGATCAAAACTTGATGACAAATCAGAAAAATGCATTTTCATCAGTTATAGCCAGAAAACTAAAGCATTCAAGATTTACAATATGAGGTCAAAGGAAGTCGTGATCATTAGATATGTGTGCTTTGACTAAAAGGCGTGATATGATTTTCCAGATTCATCTGGGATATAAAATCAGTCAGTTCTTGAGGTTGAAGGCAATGATGTTTAACCTTTACAATCTGAAAATAATGAAGTTGCTGAGCCTTCTCAAAATTCCCCAGATTAAATACCAAGGAAAACAAGAAGTCTAGTGGATATTCACAATGAAACTGAAGAGATGAACGCTGATGATTATTTGTATTTGCATTTTTTGCGGGCAAATATCCAATTTCATATGAAGAAGTCTCAAAAAAGGAAAAGTGGATAAAGGCTATGGATGAAGAAATCAAGTCCATAGAGAAAAATGATACATGGGACTTCATTATTTTTCCTCCATACAAAACACCAATTGGCAAGAAATGGGTGTTCAAAATGAAGACCAACTCAGACGGTTTAATTAATAAAACACTACTACAAAAAGGGGATTTAACATCGGTTCTAAAAGGCAATTAGCATCGGTTTTTGAATCGATATTATAGCCGCCGATGTTAATGCTGACATTGGTTTTTTTGATACCAATGTTAACTCTGAGATCGGTTTTTTGAGAAAACTGATGTTAATTAACATCGTTTCAAAATAAAAACGATGTCAGCATTAATCGGTTCAAAAATCGACATTAATTGTCTTTTAGAACCGATGTTAAATTAACATTGGTTATTTGACCATTAGAAAGATGAATAAGTATGTCAATTTGGATTGGTGATTTATCAAAATAAGACTGATCACACACCATATGATCAGTTGCTCCTGTATCCAAAATCCACTTATGTTGAACAACAACAACATTAGAACTATAAATGTTACCTGAGATTAAAGCAACTACAGAATGATGAGCAGAAGCTTGTTTCTTGTCTTTGTCTTGTTGATGTGTTTGAGCATAAGCTAGGAATTGTTCAACCATTGTAGGAGAGAACTAAGGATGAGGATCTTCAATTAATTCGTGGACTGACTCAGTGGTAACAATAGCATTGGCAAAACCAGAATCCCTAGCCATTCGAGGTCCTTTAGGTCCTTTCCATCCTGGAGGATATCTATTTATCTAGAAGCATTTATACACAGTATGACCAATAAAACCACAATTTGAACATTTTGGCTTCCTTTTGTCTTTATTCTCTTTGTTGTATGGAACCCTAGAAGACTGTTGAGAGAAGGTATTTCCTCTGGCTAACATAGCCATTGATCAACATGCACATTGGGAATTGAAGATCCATGCAGATTTCTTCCTCTTGAAGCAGAAGAGAATAAACCTTTGCCAAAGATGGTAAAGCAGACACAAGAAGTAACTGACTACGTATTGGTGCATAAGAATGATGCAAACCAATGAGGAATTTAATCACAGAGTCAGATTGTTGCAAGTAAGCCATTAAACCAGATATGTTGCATGTGTAGAGGCCACAAGAACACTTTGCAATAGGTCTAAGTTTCACATACTCACAAGGCTTTGGATTGATTATAATAGGCTATGATTATACTAGATCCTTGGGAGATTGAACTAAGCGAACGTTCTAGTTGAAAAACCTTAGGACCATCACTATGAACATATCGAATTTTAAGCTCATCCTAAACTTCTTTTGCAGAATTGAAAGAAAGCAAACTCTGTCTGATTTCTTTAGAAATTGAATCTGGAATCCAAGAATCAGAAGGAATTTGAATTGAACCATCGATAAAACCTGATTTGTTCTTGACATTGAGCGCCATTAAGACAGATCAGCTTCAAGAAACGTAGTTGTCACCATCAAATTGTTCATATACAATCACTACGCCTGGATTGTTGCTCGGATGAAGGTAGTACGGTGAAGTATAGTCATCCACCGGATTACCAGAGAAACCGCCGAAGTTGCCACTGGAATTAGCCATAGAAGCTGATATAGATAACAAACAGAATACAAAGAAAATTAACAAAAAGTTGCAGTGATTTAGCCTGAGACTGATACCATGTTGAAGATATGAAAAACTGGAAAATGGAAAGCTTAGGTTTTTTTATTGGAGGAGAATAAAATTACAGAACGTCTTAAATTGATTAATTTGTGATGCTTGTGTGTGTTTGTATACATGTGTTTCCTCTAACTAACTTTCACCTGTAGGTGGGTGTATATGTGTGCAGTAGGATTTGATCTTGTGTGTGCATGTACAACATGGGCTGTATGGGATGCTTCCTCTATTTTGTCTTCTTGCGTTGTTTCTGTTTTGTCTATTTGTGAGCTTTTACAATAATCAAAGTATTTTATTATATTTATTTGTATGTGTGTGCGCGCGCATATATATACACGGGTGGACGACATCCTCATTTTAGGATATCCTCATTTTTGCCCTTATTTTACGATATCCTCATATTTGGCCTAGTATATGAATTCTGCTGAATTTGTTTATTGATAATTATTCCATCATTCTTCCCCTTTGATGTTATCTTAATCTTATTTTATTATTTGTTTACCATATAAGTAGACATCTTTGAGATAAACATGTTCTGAATATAATTCCTATCTACTTTGTTTTGAAGTATTTGTTAATGATCCATATGATTCTAGCAAAGCGTATATAATTATGTATTTGCATTAGGAACAAGGCATTGCAGCACAATTGTTCAAGTTGTTATAGATGGGGATTTTGTTGAGCTTCTTCGTAAGCTTCTTACTAGTCAGGTAAAATTCTTGATCCTTTTTTCTTTGTTTTTTTTAATTGTAAGATGTTTATTATTTTTTTATAGTTGATAATCTTTCATTTTATTTATCTTACGAGTTATTTCTGTAGATCTTGGGTTCGAAGGATCATTCTAAACTATCTAAGCTAGTAAAAGAGCTCGATATCCTTCTAACTCAGGTATTGTATTTCCTCTTTTTCTTCTTCTTACTGAAATATAGATCCAACGCGAAATAGAATATTTTTTTATGTGAAACAATATACAGGTTGTTGTAGGTATACATACTCCAATCCATACAACGCATTGTTCAATCCATTCAGGATATATTGCCTGCAGAGATAGTCCCCTTGTGTACACACATCAAGGGCAACTCTACGATCAAAACTCATATCGTCAGCACTCACAACAGGTGTTTCCTCGACAAAAAATTGAGAGAAATTCAAAGTGGCTAAATAAAAACCCATTTTGTTTTGCCAAGTCTTAAAGTTACTACCATTAAAATTCTTAGGGCGTCAGCATGAGCAGCAACAATAACAGGTATCGCATAGCCAAAGGGTATCGAACCTGATCTGGATCCAAAAGTGTAAGATGCAGACATCACGGGTCCGCCAGTAAATGGTCCAGAAGGACCGAATTCAGTTGAGGGCATGGATGAGTTCGTCTATGCAGGTATGGTCGAACTTGTCATTGAAGGTGCAGTCACGTTGGTTGAGGCGGGCAGCGTCGTGTTGCTTGAAGAGGGCAGTGTCGTGTTGTTCGATGCAGGTGTGGTATCCATCATTTAAAATTACAATAAGAATCTTAAACTATAGGGGACACAACATTAAAACTAGGATAACAACGGGGAATAAATTTAAACTAACAAACGGTAATCAACAAAGAACAAACAAAAATAGAAATAAGAGAGATGTCGAGACGAGCGAAATCTTTCCTTAAGAACCTTATTTCCCCGTACTACGTGCTCATGGTTATATGGCAATGAACCTCTCAAGATACAATGACAAACGGAGCAGGATGAAGTTGACGATCCAGTTAACTTGGCTAACGACAACTGAGCAAAACCATAATTATAAGACTATATGATGCGTGAGGTAGGTAGAGAATATATGATATGCTTATCTGATGATTTTTGAATGATTGAATTACACTGCAGAAGGGGGGTATTTAGAGTTGAGAGAGGACCTTTAATTAAGGAAGTAAATCGCAGGAATTAGGATTTCCTGATACAAGTTAGACTCCTAATCTTTCTCTACAACAAAGACTGGAACATTTTAGAACTGGTCCAAAACATATTCCTAAGCCCAGCTACAACTATACGAACCACGAACACGAGTTGCGAAAAAACACGGAGGAACCACGAGCCGTGAGCCAAGAGCCCGATCTGTGCCGGGTGGGCGAGCAGGCAGTGGCACGCATGTGGGGGTTCCCAACCCCACTCAATTTGTAACCGATACACATTTCACTTCATTTAATAAAGCCATCTAGAAATGGGACTCCTTCCAATGTGGGACTTTCCATATCTCAAATGGAGATCTCACTACCTCTTCAACTTCCTAATTCACTTATTAAATATCCAATTTTGAACATTGATTACTCAATCATCCCAATATGGATTTGTGAAAGTGAATATACCACATTCATCTACTCGCAACGTAGATTAAAATATGAAGCTCGTTTTTAGAAACAACAAACTTTCCACATTTAGAATATTTGGCCAAAGTTACAAAAAATCACTTCCAAAATATCCAAATCCCCAACAATCCCCCACATGAGTGCAAATCAATGTATGATGCATGTGACTTAATGCTCATTTTCCACATGAAATGTTATTACATCTGGTGAGGTAACTTGCGGCTTTGAACCTTTTGTAGTGAAGTACCATTGGGTAAACCCATGGTCTAGTTGATAATGTCATTGAACTATTCCGAGTTCGAGTATACCAAGACAATGAAACTCAAATAATAACATTTACGCCACTTCTCAAGTTCTTAAGTTGTGTCCATTTTGGGCTTGGAACACTCTCTGATTCTTAAGTGCTCCGACCGAGGAGGCTACTCATTTTCACTTAAATAAGTGACATTGTCTATCAGAAGTATCCTACTATACTCCCCCTTTATAAGTATAAATTGTCATTAAAAGTCTAGGACTTACCCTTTACCACGTTCATCAGAAAATCACTTGCATATGCTCTCTAGGAAAATAGGTTAGCTCATGGTTAGGTACCAAGTGTTCAAAAATAGAACAACCCAAAGTTTGGTTTGCCCATTGAACCAAGTTCTTGGGATCTTCAGTCATCATGGTTGGGTATCCACTAAATACCATTTTTTATGTGGATTTTAAGCCCATTCCCTATAGCAAAGTATAAAATTGATCTCAATTCATACTCTTTGTAAACGAATCCGCTAAATTTTCCTTTGACTTCACATAGTAAACGAAAATTATACCTCTTGAGATCAATTCTCTAATAGTATTATGTCTCCGACGAATATATTGCGATTTACTGTTATACATTTCACTATAAGCCCTCGTGATAGCAGCTTGATTATCGCGGTGTATCATGATCGGTGATACTGGCTTTTTCAAGCATGGAATATTTGTTATTTTAGTATACTGGAAGGACATGTCTTTGTATACTTATACTAATTATTTATGATGATATGAAATGGTTTTGCAGTCACTGTTTGCATTTTAGTTTATTTTATATAATCGTTCTAGTGCAAATGTTCCATATACATACGTTGTAGATGTTATGGTGTGGGGAGTCATAAGTTAAGATCATATCATCGGAACCTTGTATTGTATTAAATGCTCACGGCATAGATGGTCCTGAACACACCTTCGATAATCCGTAGGATAATCTTACAAGTCAGTTTATCTTGATTGACTGATTATTCTAGTACACACCGTGTAGTGTATTTGAGGAAATGATCGCGATAGGATACTATTCTCTGCCTCTGACCCAAATAGTGAGAGAATAAAGATCCACAGAGTTCGGGTTCTAAACTCATGCGATGCTGCCGATAATATTCTTGTACTGATCATTGCTTTGATTTATCAATGGGTGAGATTTTTCCGTAGATCAATAGATTCGATATTTTGGGCAATGTCAGTTCATGTATGATGAGTCGAACAGTATGCATGAGCACCGTGTCCTGGGGCGCCAGGTTGATGATGTTCTCTTGAGGAAACACAAGTTCATGCTGAAACCCTACAGGTGGAATTTATTCCGTGCATGAATAAAGCTTGTGTGGTACTACTCAAGGTTTTAGAAGTTAATTAATTATAGTTGTCAAAGGCTTACATAATTAATTAATTAATGAACATTAAATCTTAAACACAGGGAATGGCTTGACTAAAGAGGAAAACTTATTCAGAAATATGTATTAAATTGGTAGGTCAGTTTTACCTTTTTAGTGGAATAAAAGTAAAACTTTATTTATTTAATTATATCCTAAGTTTATTGAATATTAGAAATTAAATAAATTAATGGGCCAATTTAATATTCTTCTAGATCCCTGTTGTAGCCCAATATGACCGTAAGTACTCAATTCGAGCACTGTTTTGGAGGGTTTAATAGCAATGTATAATAAAAGCACTCAATTCGAGCAAGTCGGAATGCATCAACTGCATTGATCAACAACAAATTATGCTCCTCTCTGCTGGAACGCACTGTTTTGGAGGGTTTAGTAGCAATGTATGACAAGGTTACTATGATTTTTCGTACGTGTTACCTAGTTAAATCCATTTATGATTCCGTTTTTTTTAATTAAATTTTATATGGCTGATATTAGTACTGTGATATAGGGATTAGTACGAGCAGTTGCTGCAAGTAAAATAGATAGTGTAAGTTACTTATCTCTTCATCTTTTTCCATCTGGTTGGTCGTGTATTCCAGTGAATTGTAGAGATATCCTGCGACCACTTTTGTATAGCAATATTATATATGACTTGATTAGATATAAGCCTGTCCTATGGTTGAGCTAATAGAAAAAACCCGGTTATCTTTGAAAATCACAAGTACCCTGTTAAAGTATTGCAAATACACTGTTGAGGTTTATATTTGTTTTATAAATTCTACCCTCTAGGCCTCAAAAAGGTGCAATTTTTAAACTAAAGATAATTTTTAAGTGGTATTTGTAGTTTTGATATATATTTTTTTAATAATAGGCTCAATCACAAGTAAAATTTGCAATTTTTCCTTTCCATTTGTCACAGGAGTAGAATATACACCTTTTTTCGATTTTTATTATTGGCTGGATACTGCATACATCGAAAATAAAGAATTTAATACAGCTGGTAGATATAAGCATACACCATTAGGCTGGATACTGCATACATGAAACACGGTCATTGTAATCTTTGGATTTTGTTGCAGTCGTAAACCGACTGGGGGAGTCAATGGATCTCTTGGAATGGATAACTCATCAAGATCAGGCCATAATAGCCATAGAAGTTTCATGGAGCATCCGATTAGATGTGCATTATATGTGGTTGTGTCAATTTTGCCAGGAGAACATCCTGTTTTCAGGTTTAGTTCTCTAGCCCTATTTATGTGGAGTTTTTACTGATTTTCTGGGTGCTTTTACTGTTTTCAGGAGTTTTTACTGTTTTGGCTCTGGTTTGCATAACTGCTTTTCACTGAACCTTAATTTCTCGGTTAAATTATTCCTGCTAGAAAAAGGAAGGTGTTGGTTGATGGGTGCTCCTTTGACCAAGCTTCTTATAATTGTCTTACAGAATATAGGCACTTAATTTATGTACTCAATCGGAATATTTTTCCATTCGTTCAATTAGTGCAATGAGACGAGAGCCGAAGTTTCTCCCCCAGCTGATATGTCATCATCTAACCCCAATCCTACTGGCAAGAGAGGAGAATCAGGTTCTTCTTTTTTTTTTTTTTCCTTTTATGAGTTGTGTCAGCTGGAATGGTTCTCATGTTTAGAGGGAATATTAACTGGATATGCTTTTCAGGTCCTACAAATGTTCTTGTTGTTAGCGGACTGGATGAAAATGCTTACGAGGAAATGCTTCGTTATGAATTTTGAAACATGCTTCTATTAAGGTGCGAAAGTTTTCTTTGGGCGTGGTGCTTTATTAGTCTTCTATTCACAATTATAATATTTTAAAACCCTTGCAGGATCTGCGACTTGTTAGAGACAAATTCACACGTCTCGAGAGGATTTGCATTTGTTCATTTCTATTTGGTAAGTTTAGATTCACAAATGCTCATGCATGATGGTGAAAATAATACTACATATATTTTTTTGCTTAATTTCGAAGATTTATGAAACATCTATAAAATTGCAATATGATGTTTTTTGTACGATTCTTGGTTAATTTTGTTCGTCACTATGATTTGCAGTTGATGTTTTGTATGATTCTTGGTTATGTTGCATTTTTTTTTGTTTAATATTTTTAGTATCGATATACGGTGTTGTTTATGCATACTTTTGATGTTTAGGTTGAGGATGCTGCTAAAACATTCGAAGCAACAAATGGTACAACCTTGGAGAAAAATAGGCAGATTCTTCGAGTTGCCTTTGCGAAAAGTATTATCGAACCTGGATCACTAGTTTCTGAAGCTTCTCAGTCTAGCGGTCTTGCTGCTGCTGCAATCGAAGCAGCAACATTTGCTCAGCAGGTTCGCTTTCTAAATATTCTCGATAACATGTGGTGTACTTGTCTCTTGTAATTCTCTGTTCACCTAATGGTGTAAGCTTGTCTCTTTTTCTGATTTTTTCAATGATTATTATTACTACTACTACTACTACTACTACTACTACTACTACTACTACTACTACTACTACTACTACTACTACTACTACTACTACTACTACTACTACTACTATTATTAATTTTAATTCCTATTGGTAGGCTCGGCTCGTCACACTTTGAAGATATTCCTGTTTTTCAGGTTCCAATGTCTGTTTTAGGAACGCTCTTAATGGATAAATCCCGAAGACGGCCACTTCTACTGGTAGATACTTTTTAAATTAGTTTAGGGATAATAAAAAAAAAAACAGATATAAATCGAAAATTACAATATAAGATTTATCTGAATTTCATTATTTTAAAATGTTTTTTTGCTTGTAAATTGGATAATGATATGTTGGTTATGTTGGTATTAAGTTTGTGATTATCTTACTTTATGAATTTCGGTGTATTTGTTGGTTAGTTAGGTATTGGTGATTTTAGTGTTGGCAGGTGCTTTTTTTTTTCACTACTTTCTAGAAAGGTTTTACAAAAAGTCGTTCTAGAAATCACACTATCTAGAACGGGTTTATGAAAAGTTGTTCTAGATATTATATTTTCTAGAAAGCTTTTTCAAAACCCGTTCTATAAAGTTTATTTTCTAAAATGTCTCTTTCGTAAAGTCGTTCTAGAACTTTCTAGAACGTCTTTTCAAAACTCGTTCTTTAAAGTTTATTTTCTAGAACGTCTGTTTCGTAAAGACGTTCTAGAAAGTTTATTTTCTAGAACGCCAGTTCGTAAAGGCGTTCTAGAAAGTATACTTTCTAGAACGCCTTTTCAAAACCGTTCTAGAAAGTTTATTTTCTAGAATGTCTATTTTAAAGGCGTTCTAGAAAGTTTATATTCTAGAACGCCAGTTCGTAAAGGCGTCTAGAATGTCGGACTTTTAGAACGTTTTTTTCGTAACTAGTTCTAGAAAGTTTATTTTCTAAAACGCCTTTACGAACTACGTTCTAAAAAATAAAATTTCTAGAACGGGTTCCAAAAAGACGTTCTAGAAAGTCGTTTGACATTCTAGAACACTTCATATAACCGTTCTAGAAAGTCGAATATTCTAGAACAGCTCTATACAGAACGCCTCAGATATTCGTTCTAGATTTATTGAAACAGGGCGTTCTAGATTGTTGTTTCTGCACTAGTGTTTCAAATTCAATGCCAAAGTGGAATTCATATTTAAAAAAAAAGTAAACATCAAGCATGACTCTGAAGAAATTCAGCCAGTATGATCATCTAAACCATGTCAGATATGTGGAACACGAAAATGTTCTGATATGGGCAAAGACTTGCGTTAGACCAGATTGACGGCTCATGACCCGTTAGGCCATCTAACTCGATATGATAATGTATTGGTTTTTGAACTATGATATATTGGTTTTTGAAATATGATATTTTCATCTCTAAAAACTTACGGTGGTTTTTTGAGCAATTTAACGGCGGTTTTTGAACTGCCTTTGAATCAAGCGCCGTTGAAAGTCCCAAATTTTTACGGCGGTTCCTGAACCGCCTTAGAAAGTGCATCATTTACGGCGGTTGTAAGATCTGCTGTTGTTTATTATAAATTTTAAAAAAAATGCGGCCGAGTTCTGGCATTAAGTCCAGGCGAGTCGAGCAGGTTCTGGTGTTAAGTCCAAGCGAGTTCCGGCGTTAAGTCCAGGTGAGTCCAGCAGGTTCCGCCATTAAGTCCAGGCTAGTTCCAGCAATGTCCAACAGGTTCCGGCGACGTCTAATGGTTCACGATCTTCTGCATCTTCCTTGTCCAGCAGGTTCCAGCGACATCCAGTATCCTCTTGTCACTACAAGAAAACTGTAAAATACCAACAGAATTTTACCAACGGACATCATCGGTTGGTAATTTCGATAGAATACCAACAGAATGCCAACAAAATAATATTTTTATTTTATTTAATTATTGCTTTAATTATTTTAGGGACGGATTACTAATCTGTTGGTAATTACCAACAGAATTAGATTATGTTGGTAATTACAAACATAATTTGATTCTGTTGCTAATTAGCGACAGATATATCCGTTGGTAAATCAATATTCCATTTGCTTTTTAAATATACCAACGGATACTAATCTGTTGGTACTAAGACAATATTCTTTATTCATTTTTATTAAAATTACCAACGGGATAAAATAATCTGTTTGTATTATGGCCATTTTATCAACAACATTTTTGTATCGTTTGGTATTATAAATTAAAAGAAATTCACCTCATCTCCCCTCCCGTATTTTTTCATTCTCACCTGGTTTTCCATTAGGCAAGAACACACCTAATCTAAAACCAAACCCCAGATACATTTATCAATTCAATCTTCCCAAAATCAAATCCTAGAATTATTTTGCCGCATATTCAATCATCCCTCCTCCAAGGCTACTCCGACATCCGCTTCCAAATCCTAGAGGCCATCACCAAATTCCTCAACCAAAACATCACCCCTTGCCTCCCCCTCCGCAGCACCATCACCGACTCTGGCGACCTTGTCCCCTTATCCTACATCGTCGGGCTCCTTACGGTCTGGCTCAACTTCAAAGTCGTTGGACCGGGCGGCGAGCCCCTCAATGCCGAGCAAGCCTTCAAGCTCACCGGCGTCAGTGGCGGCTTCTTCGAACTCCAGCCCGAAGAAGGCCTGGCACTCGTCAATGGGAGATTTGTCGGCTCCTGATTGGCTGCCACCGCCCTCTACGAGGCCAACATCCTCGTCGTCATGTCCATGGTCATGTCCGCCGTTTTCTCCGAGGTCATGAACGGATAGCCCGAATTCATCGACCACCTCACCCACAACTGAAGCACCACCCTGGCCAGATCGAGGTTGCCGCTATCATGGAACACATTCTTGACAGCAGCTCGATTTCATCTCTCATCCCAAAATTTTGGTCGAATTTCTAGATTTCTCTCTTTTTTTAAATAAATTTGGTTGTATCTTCCTTTTCTCCCCCATATTTTTTGAAAGAAATTAATTGTGCCACCAGTGATGATGGCCTTTTACCAAATATTTAATTTCACTAGCTTGAAGAGCATAATCTCGATCGATATGAGATAAGTTTTTCTTTTAAAAAATATAAAAATTAATAAATTCAGGTTTTAAACTTGAAGGTATGTGTGTGTGCATGTTTTTGTTTTGGTTCATTATGATTTGGGGAAGTTGGAATATTGATGCGTTTGTGTTGCTGTTTATTTTTAGTAATAAGCAAATGCAAAATAAAGGGGATTGCACATGGTACTAGTGTTAGAGCCTAATGTACACCCATGTGAAGCTGCTTTAACATTTTTTGATTGTAAAGGATGATCTCTTTTTTGATATCTGTTAATTTGTAGTAATTTATAGCCTAAAAAGAAAACTAAAACGATGATTAACCCATGTCATGAAATTGAAACTTGTCTGGGGGTTCTAAAAACACCGCAGTGTTTGTCCAATTTTCTTATGTATTATTGTTTAGTACAATGTTTCTTAATTTGCATGAGGAGCAGTTTATTGTGCATCGATTCATGTGGGTGAGATCCAGCCTGGAGATGTTCGTATTATGGGGAGCTAAAACTGTGTTCAGGTTACAGTTTTCTTACTTTAATTGGTATTCAAGAGAATCTATTTAAAAAATCTAAAAACATTGGTCTCCGAGGTTGCATAATGTGTGAACTTAATATTTACTGTGCCCCAGCGATTTACTTTAAATGTTGTGTCACAAAATTTGAGGTTAAAAGCCTTTAATTTATTTGCATTAGACTTTAATGTTTGTGTTTCGTAAGATTTTCATGACAACATAACAAAAGGCATGAATTAAAGCATAGCTTGGTGCTTTGTCGGTTTCTATATGATATTTTTCATGTGCACTACACCATCTTTTTTTTAATTTTATTTTCAGGAGTTTAATTTAACGAGTTGGTTCGTGTTCTCATTTAATTTAATCACTGAACCGTAATGCTAAAAAAGTGGAACTTCTATGCTAGCAAGAGGATGCTACAATGAATGTTCACCGATCGGCTCCGGTGAACATCCCGGTGTGGTCGAAGAATTATGGTTCCAAGCATAAAACCTCGACATTGCAGGATGTTAATGGTGTTGGTAATATTGATTTGAGACTTAAAAACTGATATTAATACACTAATACTACTAATAAGGCTATCTGGCATGCCTGGTATATATTTTTGAGATATAACTGAACGGTGCCTCTTAAGAGATCTCTTAAAATGGTAGCGCTGTTTCGAAGCATACGGGTGGATCACGCTCTGTTGTTGCCCATGCGAAAGCACATGTAAGTAGTTTAATAGCTTAAAAGTTTTTTCTCTTTTCTTTTCTTTTTTTTCTTTTCTTTTTCACTTAAGTGGCATGTTTTCATGCATCATAGACAGTGCTTCAAATGAATTAAAGCATGAAAAAATCATCATAGGGGTGATTTATAATTTGACTGAACTTATGTGCATTTCTCTGTAATTAATTTGACTGTGTAGACTTCGATTTTCCTTCATTTGAGCATATAGATGATGAAAATCTTAAAATGTTATTATTCCACGAACTTTCTTGGCCGGGTCAAAGCATCTGAACTCTTCTGGCAACGATGTTTGCAGCAAGGAGTTGTAACCTCCTCCAACCTTTCTTTTCTCCTCCAGACACAATAATTTTCTTCCTGAAATTTATTAGTTGTTGAAATTGCAAAACTATCCCTGAAACTCAGCTTAATTACGTGAAAACTCGAGTTATTTTTTAAAAAAATTACAAATATTTGTAACAGAGGAACAAATTATATTATGGGGATATCTGTAATCTTGAAATCTGTTTTATTCTTTTTGTTTAATTAGGGTAAACATCTTGGTGATTTTTTTAATTAACTCTAATATAATAAAATTAGATTGATTACCATTAAGACTGAACCTATACTTAACTATTTTTTTTTCCAGAAAAAAGAAACTCTTATAATTAGTAATCAATAAGCAACACTTTCATTATTTCTTAACACTCTTTTTAATCATCGTCACATCTTTCATAATGACTAAATTACCCCCAATGTTCTCTTTGTTATCCGAAAAACAAACCGTGCTGTGAGAATTCAACAGCCTTTTCATTTTCTTCACGCTCATTTTCAATAGCATCCACGTCTGATGTTGGAATCTGCTCAGATATATCAGCATATGGTTTATCATCCTTTTCACTTTCTTCAATCTGAAGAGTTTCTAATCCTTCAAAGCCACTCGGAAGGGTTTTCTCAATAACATCCATGTCAACATATGGTTCATCTTCACTTTCTACAATCTGATGAGTATCTATTTTGATCGGCACAGTTTCTAATGGCACTGGATCAGTATCCGTTGTTTCGCTTTCTTTAGGCTCATCATTTCAATTATCTTCACTGTAATTTCAATTTCAGACCCATCATTTTTTTTGAACTTCATTGCTGTCATTCAGTTGCATATCTTCATTAAAATTGTTTCTACTGGTGACAGATATGGTCATTCAATTGCATATCTTCATTCAGTTGCATATCTTCATCAATATTTTTACTTTTTATTTGAGTTTATTTTAACTTGTGAGATTTTCTTACATAAATAATATATTATTATTATGAATGAATGCAACGAGAGGAGCATGGGAAAGACCCAACTGTGGTTGATAATTTTGTTATTACTCATATGCGAAAAGATGGGACGTATGTAGACGAGAAATCTAAGAGAATAGCTGTAAGTATTTTTTATACTCTCTCATTCGTGCACAAATTATAAATAATAATCATTGATTAAAAATGTGCATAAAACTTATTTGTTAATTTGAAGGCGGATGTGGAGTCTCGTATATCTGCTGCTAAGGAGGCCGGAGAGGTGACAGATGTGACTAAAATCTTTGTGGGTGCCGTGGATGGGGTGAAGAAGCAATGTTTGTATGGAATTGGTAGTTTGAAGCATAATTATGTCGACTTGTGTTCTACAAGTTCTTCTTTGGCGACACCACATGTTGAGTCCGCAGCACTACGAACACAAGTTGAGCAGCTCACACAACAGTTAGTATTATGTGTGTATTTGGTGATTAATATTTGGATATTTTGGATATCACGTGTGATTTAGATATTGTTGTTTGGTATTTCGGGTATGATGTGAATTAGATATTGACGTTTGTTATTTTGAATATTGGCGTTTGGAATTTAATATATAATTTCAGTTATCTTTTAATTCTCGGTTATTATTTATTACTGGTTATTATTGTGAATTATTTGGTATAATTACAGGAAAAATTAAGAATTGGAAAAATAAAAAATACATTGAAAATAATACCAACGAATTATTCCGATGGTAAAAATATTAGTTGTGGCTGTTGGTAAACTATTATTACCAACGGAAAACTGTTGTTGCTATTTTACCAACAAATTAATTCCGTTGGTGAATTTCCAATTACCAACAGACTGCTTCAGTTTGGTATTACCAACGGATATATTCCGTTGGTGAATTTATAATTACCAACAGACTGCTTCAGTTGGTATTTACCAACAGAAATATTCCTTTGGTAAATAGCGATAGATGAATCTGTTGTTAAATCTAGTGACAGAAAGTTTTTGTTGGTAATCTGTTGCTAAAATTACCAACAGACAGTATTATGTTAGTAAATTTTACCATTAAGCTATTTACCAACAGATTTTTTCTGTTGGTAATCTTTTGGTAAATTCAGTTTCCAACATAAATAATTAATTACCAACAGATTTTTATGTTGGTATTTTCCAGTTTTCTTGTAGTAAATTACCCGTTATGAAAACTGCAGGTTCCAGTGATGTCCAATGTCCCTTCGTGATCTCCGATATCTTCTTCGTCCAGCAGGTTCCGACGACATCCATGGCCCTTCGCGATCTTCGGCGATGTCCAATGGCAGCTAGCGATCTCCGGTCGGCGACGTCCAATGGCAGTAGGTTTTGGCAATGTCCAAGATGAAGATGAAGATGAAGATGCATGAAGTATATGATGAAGATGAAGGCATGAAGGTGGGTACACGGATTGATGAATTTGTGAATGCAGATCGTCAGATGAGACACGGATCAACGGCCCAAAATTTTTGCTTGATAAGGACGAGGATCGGTGACATGGCAGCTTACTATTCTACGACGGTTCTAATGAAACCGCCGTAAAATGCCATCTTATTCATGGCGGTTCTAATAGAACCGACGTTAAATCTACCGAACTAATTAACATATGAATTAATTAACGGTGGTTTTTAAGGAATCGCCGTGAATACTTGTTAATTCGCGGTGGTTCCATAAAAACCGCTGTTAATTAGTTCAGTTTTAACGGCGGTTTTCATAAAACTGCCTTAAAATGTAGGATTCTACGGCGTTTTTATGAAAACCGCCGTTAAATGACAGATTTAACGGTGATTTTCTGGAAAGGTCATGCAACTCATTCATGTACCATGTTCTGTGAACAAAGTACCATTATGTGAAGCATGTAAGCCAAGCAACATCAAATTCACTTTCCTTCTGTAATTCATACCACCAACAAACCACTTCTAATTGTTCACTCTGATGTATGGGGTGTTGCATCTGTTCCAACCACTGATGGTTACAAATTTTATGTCTTGTTTGTGGATGAATTTACTAGGTTTACTTGGATTTATCCAATGTCTCAAAAATCTTCAAAAATTTCCTAGTAATGGCAGAAAAACAGTTTAATTATCCTTTAAAAGCCTTGCAATGTGATATGGGAGGAGAATACAAATCCCTCACTCAATTCTGTCATAACACTCTAATTAGACACTCTTGTCCATACACTCACCCTCAAAATGGTTTAGTTGAAAGAAAACACCTACACATCATTGAAACTGGTCTTTTTGTATTGGCTCTTGCTAACACACCATCTAAATTTTGGTGCGATGCCTTCAACACAGCTGTATATCTCATAAACAGATTACCCACCCCAGTTTTACAAAACATCTCACCCTATCAAAAACTCCTTCTCAAGGCACCTGACTACACATTTCTCAAAACCTTTGGATGTGCTTGTTTTCCTTTCCTAAGACCCTATAAATCTTCAAAACAACAATTCATAAGCTCTAAGTGTGTTTTTCTGGGGTATAGTCAGATGCACAAGGTTACAAATGTCTTCATCCATCTGGCAGAGTATACATTTCCAGGATAGTAGATTTCAATGAACAAGACTTTCCTTATCCTTATCTATTCCCCTCTGAAACATCTTTCTCCTCCAATCACATCACAACTCATCTTTCTATCCTCCCCACAACTGATCCAATCACTCACCCTATTAACTTCACCTCATCTCCTCCTACAACATCATCTTCATCAACCTCAACTAATCCATCCAGATCATATATCTCATTCTTCTGCACCACCTCAGCAAGTCATACCTGTCCAACCTCAAGCTCCACCTCAACCCACCTCAAAACACTACATGATAACCAGAGCTAAAAATGGTATTCACAAACCCAAAAATTTCCTCACAAATCAATCACCTATCACAGAACCTTTAATAGTAAGTGAAGCATTGTCTCGTCCTTTATGGAAAGCAGCTATGGATGATGAGTTCAAGGCACTTATTAACAACAATACATGGACCCTAGTACCTTTTTCCAAAAATATGAATGTCATCCTCAATAAATGGATTTTTAGAGTTAAGAAGAAGGCAGATGGCGCATTGGAAAAATACAAAGCTAGATTAGTCGCCAGAAATTTCCAACAAACATCTGGTGTTAACTATTTTGACACCTTCAGTCCAGTCATCAAATCACTTACCATCGGATTAGTCTTCTCCTTTTCTATCACCAAAGGCTGGCAAAATCCTTCGTGAATTCAAGTTAAGTTATCTTAATTCAACAAGTAGATGTCAATAATACATTCTTAAAGGGTGATCTCAAGGAGAAAATCTTCATGCAACAACCTAAGGGCTACATCAATCAAAACAGCCCTCACTCTGTCTGTAAACTGGTCAAGTCCTTGTATGGACTTAAACAAGCACCCAAGGCCTGGTATGATAAACTTAAAAACTTCCTAAATCAGTTGGGATTCAAAAACTCCATGTTAGACTCCTCTCTCTTTTATCTTAAACATCAGGTCAAATTACTTCTCATCCTCATTTATGTTGATGATATTCTCATCACTGGTGATGATCCCACAACAATTCATCATATCATTAACATTCTTGATCAAAAGTTATCCCTCAAACATCTTGGAGAGTTTAACTACTTTTTAGGCATTGAAGCAACAAGATCCTCAGCAGGTATTTTTCTCAAACAGAGCAAGTACATTAGAGAGTTACTACACACGACAGCCATGACCAACTGCAAATCCAGTCCCACGCCTTACTGCACAAAACTCAAACTCCCTTCATGACAACAGAGGATTTGATTAGCCTACACTATATAGAAGCATTGTGGGAGCCCTCCAAACCTCACACTAACTAGACCAGACATTTCCTTCATTGTTAACAAGCTCAGTCAATGTCTAGTATCACCAATTTTTTATAATTGGAAAGCATGCAAACGATTACTCAGATACCTTCAAGGCACTTTAAACAATGGCATTCTGTTCAAACCAATCTCCAGAATGGTTCTTCATGGCTTTGCTGATGCAGATTTTGCTATCTATATAGATGACAGAATAAGCACCAGCGGTTCTTGCATTTTTCTGGGGTCTAATCCTATCACTTGGAGCTCAAAAAAGCAACATGTTGTTGCAATAATCTAGATAAACACATCATTGCAGAGTTAGGTTTGTCAATTCCTCAGTCTCCAGCTCTTTGGTGTGACAACATGGGGGCAATCACACTAGCTTTCAATCCATCCTTCCATGCACATACCAGACATATTGAAATTGATGTCCATTACCTGAGGGAGAAGGTTCAAAAAAAGATACTCCTACTGAATTTCAAACGGCCATATTCACAAAGGGATTGTCTGCAAATCGCCTCCATTTCCTCAACCAATGGCTTTCTCTTCAAGCTTCACCGGGTTAACCTTGTATTGGCGCGTATTAACAACTTTGTAAAATTATGTTTATGACGTGTCAAAGTAGTTAGGAATTTATTAAGTGTAACTAACTACAGTTAGGGTTAGCAGCTTTTTTGTTACTGTTGCCAACAGACGTGGCAAAGGTGAAGCACAAGTCTGGGGTTTAAATACCCAATCATTGTAACCAATTCATCATGATTGAAATCACAATTATTTTTACAGATTTTTTCCAAACTTTTAGCAATATACCAGAGAATCTAAATATAATGAGATGGCCAATAAAAATATCTCTACTAAACTTAAGGATTTCTTTTTTTCTTTTTTTTTTTTTTAGGTTTTTTCTGTAATTATTTGTGACTAGGATGATACTGGATATCAGCTTTCTGGTCGTGGCCAATTCAAGAAGTAAAGATTTCGGAATGATTTGCAAATGCAAATGAATGGCTTCAAAAGCCATTAAGCAACATGTTTAAATTCAGTTATTCAATTATTAATGATTGACTAATCATGCAGCTCCTTCAACTAATGTTAATTTTCTACCAATTCTTGAGTGAGTCTGTTGATCTTATGAATGAATGTAATTGATAGACTACAACAATTTGGAACCCGAGAATAATTCTAACCCGAAATTAAATTCATATGTATTTTTAGATAATAGTATGCCTAAATATATAACTTAAAAAACCAAGCTATACATTTACTACGTATTATGCACATTTATTTTATGTGCTGCTATTTGTAGAGTCCTAGAAATGATGGTTACATTGCTAAAAGAAAAGTATTATGTTCATGGTACCATTTTAGTTTCAACCTTTCCTCATTGTCATCTGCACAACAGTGGAACAAAGAGTAAATCACATAGAACAAAAAAATCGTCATAGTCTAACACATTGATGTGAACCAAAATATCTGTACGTAATATTATGTGATAAATATGGGTATTTGTGAAATGCGACCTCATTTCTAGGAGAGGGTGTGCCTCCTAGGAGATGGGCGAGTTGAATTATGTCTTTGAGAAATGAACGAGCTGAAGGCTGTTCCTCAAAAAGTAAGCGAGTTGATATGTCTAGAGTAGCGAACTGTAGTATGAGGATAAATTCTCATATAGGGTCGTGATCTCTGGTGGGTTGGGCTGAATACTTGAGCCTGATGGAGAGTTTAATATGTGTATGGGCCTGGTGGGCTGTACGTCCAGGCTTATTTCGGTAATATATTGAGAAGTTTTATGTTTATGAGAACTTATCATATGGGAAGAGTCCCAATTGAGAAAGAGTCATGGTATGAATGGAATTATGTTTATGAAAGGTTACCCTAAATAGTGGAGGATTTCTCCTATCTCTATAAAAAGGGGGTTTTTATCCCTTATTTTATCATGACATTCACGCCATTATTGTGATTTGGCCGGCATTATTTACCTAAAAGAAAGAGAGAGGAGTTTATTTTTCGCTTATTAACTTAAGCGTCGGAGGGCCTTAACGGGCTCGAAATCCGACTCGTTCTAGGCGTTGTTTTGCAGGATCGGCGAGGTCGCCGTGCCGATTGCGGAAGGTCTTGAAGGTCGCTGAGACGTATTTCATCATCAATTCAGGTCGCTGATCTCTATTTTGAGGTTAGTGCCCCCTTTATTTAGTAGTTCAAATTTTTGGACTTATCAAATTGGCGCCGTCTGTGGGAAAGAGGGACATCGAGTCCTTGGGCGAATGGCGTGAGAGATTTCGTTAACAAAATATGAAGGATAACAACATAATTCCGAGAACTTTACAGTACGGTTCTGTGTCGAACAACAAGAAGAACAAAAAGAACAGATTGACGGACATTAACGAAAAAGACGAGATAAGGGATGGAAAAGCGTCTTCTCAGGTGGATCCAGTTGTCCAAGGCGTCGGTAGCACACCACCGCCTTCCCCAATGAAGTGTGAAGGAAAAGGGTTGGCGGGAGACGCAGGGATGAAGACACCGGAGCCGGAGGCGCAGAAGGCGATTCATGTAGAGGCGAAAGATGGGGAAGATTTACTGAAGGACAAACCTTGTCAAAGTAGAAAAGGATTTTTAGATGGACTTATGGATTTCGTGCTGCTAGAGAAACAGGAGGAATTACGCAGGTACTTAGCAAGCGAGCTGAGTACGGGGAAGGAAAAAGGTGCTAGATCTCATAGCGAGAAGGAGGAGGAGTCAGAGGGGACGGAGTACGAGGAGAAAGGGGGATATTTCGAGTTCCACCTCATCTGTAGGCTCTCATACTCGTAAACAGCGAACGAGAGGACGGAAAGTAAGGCGAAGTCGTTACAGGCAAAGTAGTCGACGACATTATAGATATAGTAGTGATAGTGAGACCCTGACCTCTGATACGGATGGTGAGTCTCAAGAAAAAACTAAGAAGAGCGGTAATGTGTCTAAAGAAGGGAAAGGAGAGAGCGAGATGGGACCGCATAATAAGGCCTTTCGAGAGATGCAGGAGGCCATGCTGAAATTACAGAGACGAGTGGAAGGAGATAGGTTGGAAGGAGAAGAGGGACATCCTTTCTCGGAGGATATGATGCATGCAGCAATGCCTAAATACTATAAAGCATTGGACTTGCAGTATCGGGGGCTAACGGATCCAGTCGAGCACCTACAGCTCTTTGAAAATGCAAGAATGTTACACAGTTACACAGATGCCATGGCATGCTGGGCTTTTGTGTCTACCTTGAGGGGAATCGCACAAAATTGCTTCTATCAACTCCCCCAGGGGAAGATCACCAGTTATCCAGTATTGCGAGCTGCCCTTTTAAAGCAATTATCCAGTGCTCGACAGGGTGCGAGGACAGCGCAGTCACTCTTTACTATGGTGCAGCGGCCTGACGAGACGCTTAAACAGTACGTTAACAGATTCACCAGTGCTACTTTGGGGGTGCCCACTGCCACAGACATGATGAAGGCTGGAGCTTTGCGTCAAGGACTGAGGAGAGAGGACTTGCGCAAATCATTAGTGAAAAAAGAAGCGCGAACGTATGATGATGTCCTGGAAAGATGTCATAAGTACATACAGGTGGAGGAGGCTGAAGAGGAACATCGGGTGCATTTCGGCAGGTCGGATACGGATGAGCGAGAAGCCATCCCGAGGAGAGAAGTAAGAAGAGAATCAAGGAGGGGAATGCGCGGGCTCCTGGCTTCGAGTGCCGGGGTTAGTGCGAAGCAGGAGGCGAGCACGCACGATTGGAAACAAGAGGATTTTACACCATTAATTTATCCGCGGGCTAAGTTATTCAGTATTATGGAGCGATCTGTGCCTGATGCTATAAAATGGACAGAGGATCGCACACCTATCCCCACTCATCCCAAGAGTACCTCCTTCTGTCGATTTCACAATAACTACGGACATTTCACTGAGACGTGTAGGCACCTAAAAGAAGAAATAGAAAGATTGATAAAAGCAGGGCATTTAAAGGAAGTAATCTATAAAGAAAGGGAGTCGCGCGAACAAGGGCAGGCGTTACCTCCACCACCGTCGAGGAGCCCACCTCAGCAGCAGGTCGCGAGGCAAGGACGACAAGGAAATCAGAGACAGGAAGTGTCGCGGAGAAATAGAGGAAGAATAAACATGATTTCCAGAGGGCCAATGGATGGGGACTCCAACAATGCGAGGAAACGACATGTTAAGTCAGCTCGTTTGGGCGCAAGTGAGGTCGCCAGTGTGAGCAGGCAGCCTCAAGTCGCAGGGCCAGTCATTTCTTTTGGCCCCGATGACAGGTGCGGGCTACAGGAAGATCATAATGATGCATTAGTGATAGAGGCGGAGATTGAGGGTTATGAGGTCAGCAGGATATTTGTAGATAATGGAAGCTCGGTGAACATTATATATACAGACTGCCTTGACCGAATGGAAATAGATAGAAGAGTGCGGTCGGTAAACGCGCCCATATATGCTTTTAATGGGGCGCAGGTGAACACGGAAGGCGAGCTGACGTTGCAAGTAGTGTTGGGAAAAGATGAGTCGAGAATCGAGAAGAGCTTAAAGTTTTTAATCATCCAGGGGAGGTCGGCCTACAACGTGATACTGGGATGACTTGCCCTTAATGCGTTTCAGGCAGTAACATCGACTTATCACATGAGTATCAAGTACCCAGTAAGCAATGGAGTGGGTGAGGTTGTTGCCGAGCAACAGGTCGCTAGATCGTCTTATCAGATGGCGGTCAGGAAAGGGTTGATGGAGAACAAGCGAGAGAGAAGTAACGATCAACCAGAAGGGGTGCTCAACCCCAAGAAAATGAAAGAATAGGAGAACTCGTTTCAGCCGAATGAGGAGTTAATGGAGATTTCCCTTGAAGAAGAGCACCCGGAATATACCACGAGGATAGGTACCCAAATACCTGAGACGTTGAAGAACGAGTTGATAAGGCTGTTAAGAGAATTTCAAGATATTTTTGCGTTCGGTGATGAAGAGTTGACAGGGGTATCACCGGCGGTCGCGCAACACCATTTGAATGCGGACCCAGAGGCGAGGTCGGTGACTCAAAAGAGAAGGCATTTTGGGTCGGAATTGGACAAGGTGATTGAAGGAGAGGTACAAAAGTTGTTGAAAGCGGGCCGTATAAGAGAGATTCAGTTCCCGGAGTACTTGTCCAATGTTGTGATGGTACCAAAACCAGCTCAGAAGTGGAGAATGTGCGTGGATTTTCGTGACTTGAATAAGGCATGTCCTAAGGATCATTATCCTTTGCCGCGGATTGATCAGTTGGTGGATTCTACCTCGGGGTGCGAGCTGTTGAGTATGATGGATGCTTCGCATGGGTATCACCAAATACCCTTAGCAAAGGAAGATCAGCCCAAAGTAAGTTTTGTTACTTCTACAGGTACTTACTGTTTCGTCTCCATGCCTTTCGGATTGAAGAATGCAGGTGCGACCTATCAACGGTTGGTGGCTCGCATGTTTAAGGATTTGCTGGGGTCCACCATGGAGGTTTATGTGGCTGACATGCTGGTGAAGAGTGAAAAAGCAGAGTCCCATGTCGAAGATTTGAAGAAGACTTTTATTATCCTGAGACAGTATGGGATGAAGCTTAACCCAAAGAAGTGTGCGTTCAGGTGCGATCAGGGAAGTTTTTGGGTTACATGGTGACGGAACGAGGAATTGAAGTGAATCCAGAAAAGGTGCGAGCTGTTTTAGAGATGCCGCACCCTCATACGGTGCGAGATGTGCAGGTACTTACAGGGCGCATTGCAGGTCTTAGTCGTTTCATTTCCAGGTCGGCGGAGCGGGGCGTCCCCTTTTTAGGGCGCTAATAAAGGGGTCCAAGTTCGAGTGGTCATAGGAAGCGGCGAATGCCTTTGACGAGCTGAAAAAAATACTTGGTAGAGATACCACTGCTGACCAAACCAATGCCAGGAGAGGAGTTAATTTTGTATATATCCGTAGGGGAGGTCGCAGTGAGTTCTGTCCTGATCAGAGAAGAAGCAGGTTTGCAGAGACCTATTTATTATATTAGCAGGATGCTGCGGGGATCCGAACTGAAGTATACCGAGCTGGAGAAAGGAGGGTTCGCGCTGGTTTGTATGTCAAGGAAGTTGAGGCCTTATTTCTTGAGCCACAGAGTGAAGGTACGTACTAATTTGCCCCTCAAACAAGTCCTGGGCAATCCGAATGTGTCAGGGCGATTGGTGAAATGGGTAGTGGAGTTGAGTGAATATGACGTGGTTTATGAGCCCAGGGTGGCTATCAAAGCACAAGTATTGGCAGATTTCTTGCAGGAGATGACGAGGCAGGTCGACGAGAATAAAGAAATAAAAGCGTGGACCTTGTATACAGATGGGTCAACTATGGGTTCAGGAGCGGGGTTAGGTGTTGTACTAACTAGCCCGGAGGGAGAGAATTTAGATTTTGCGATCAAGTTGGGATATAAAGCGTCCAACAATGAGACTGAATACGAAGCTGTGTTACAAGGGATTAAGATGGCTAGTGAGTTGGGAGCTCGAAGGCTGTGGGCATATACTGATTCACAACTGGTAGCTCGACAGTTTGACGGTTCCTTCGAAGCTAGAGAGGAACGTATGGCGATGTATTTGGGTAAATTACAAGAACAAGCGGCTCGCTTTGAAGAGTTCAAGCTAGAGCACCTGCCGCGAGCTGAAAATACACGGGCGGATCAGCTCGCTCGGATAGCAGGAGCATTAGTGTCCTGTGACACTCGAAAAATCACATTGATGGAACTGGGTGATAGCAGTATAGAGAGGGGAGTAGAGGTTATGGAAATTGAAGATAAGGATGATTGGCGATCACCTATTTGGGATACTCTCCTTAAAGCGCAAGAGGGCACAGAGAAATTGACAACAAAGGAAGCTAGAGTTGCAGCTCGTTTTTGTGTTATTAATGAGGAGCTATATAAGAGGTCGCGGTTTGGGCCTCTTCCGAAGTGCTTGGCTAAAGGACGTGGGATGGAGGTATTGAGAGAGATACATGAAGGGTATTGTGGAGATCATGCAAAGGGAAAGGCCTTGATGGGTATAACATTGCGAGCAGGTTTCTTTTGGCCTGGGATGAAGGCTATGGCAAGCGAGCTAGTTCGAACTTGTAAGAAGTGTCAAATGCATGCTCCGYTTATTCACATACCGGCTGAGGAAATGATAGTAATGAGCTCYCCATGCCCYTTTGCGCAGTGGGGAATCGATATCGTAGGTCCWTTCCCAAAMACCCCGGGCAGTAAAGAACATTTAGTGGTGGCTATTGATTACTTCACCAAGTGGGTGYAAGCTGAGGCTGTCACGGGGATAAGCGAGCAGCATATAATGGACTTTATTTTTGATAATATATTTTGAAGGTTTGGAGTGCCACGAGTGTTAGTCTCGGACAATGAGACCCACTTTAATGGGCAAAAAATGCAAAAATGGTGAAAAGACATGGGGATGAAACAGCGATTTGCCTCTATGGCGCATCCACAAACTAATGGACAGGTGGAAGTTACTAATCATATAATTGTGCAGGGCTTAAGCTGCGTTTAGAGAAAGCAGACGGACTTTGGGAAGATAAGCTTCCGTCTGTCCTCTGGGCCTATCGAACAACTCCCCGAACCACCACGGGGGAGTCGCCGTTTAGTTTGGTTTATGGGATGGATACAGTCAATCCAGCCGAGATAGTGGGAGTTTCGCAACGTTTAGCGACCTTTAGCGTGGAGGCGAATGAAAGATTGGCTCGAGGAGCAATCGAAACGATTGAAGAGATACGTGAGAAAGCTGCAGCTCGGGTGGAACGTTACAAACAACGAGTGCAGGCTGCTTTTAATAAACAAGTTAAACATCGTTGTTTTCAGGTTGGCAATTTAGTGTGGAAGAGAGCTAATGCTTTGAAGGCGACCAAGAAACTGGAGCCAAACTGGATCGGGCCCTTTAAAGTGATGAAGGTACTGCGAGGCGGTGCATATATACTTGAAGGTGCAGACGGGAAGATTTTACCCCGGAGTTGGAATGTGTGCCATTTGAAGTAGTATTACGCATAGAGGGAGGATCGCGGGAGAAGGTAACTCTGGTCGGAGGGCACTTCTCCCGGGTATTTGAGAGTGATTATTTTTTAAAGTTCTTTTTTGGTGAGAGAGGGTAACTCTGGACCGGAGGGCACCTTTCTCGACCTGATGTTTGTTTCAGAAGTTTTTGTTTGTGGCGAGAGAGGGTAACTCTGGACCGGAGGGCACCTCTCTCGACCTAGTGGTTGATTAAGAGTTTGTACGTCTTTATAGCGGGAGAAGGTAACTCTGGTTGGAGGGCACTTCTCCTGCGAGCTATCTAAATGATTGAATAATATGAAAAGTGAGATTTGATAAGTTGTTTTGTCTTCTCTTTTTGCAAGCTAATATGCTTTTCTGGGTTTTTAAGGTGGGAGGGGGTAACTCTTGTGTTGGAGGGCACCTTTCCCAACCTCATGATTTGTTGAAGGCTTGTGAGGATGTTATGGTGCGGGAAAGGGTAACTCTGATACCTCTCCCGGCCAAGCGAGCTATTGAAAAAAGTAATTTTTGTGAGAAGATAGTTAGTATATCTCTCTCGGTCAAATGGTTTGAGAAAATTGTGTTTTTCATGGCGAGAAGAAGGGTAACTCTTGACTGGAGGGAACCTCTCTCGACCTGATGAACGATTAAGAGTTGTGTTTTTTGTATGATTTAGATTGGCGGATTGGGGAGAGGGTAACTCTTGTGTTGGAGGGAACCTCTCTCACAGTGGGTTGATTGATTGTTGTTGTGGCGGGAGAAGGTAACTCTGGACTGGAGGGCACTTCTCCCGACCAGGTGAGCTGTTCAGTTGGATAAATTATTTTGTTCTTTGTGAATGTGTTTTATGATATTTGTGATATTGAGGGGAGGGTGAACCGCGCTGAGGCATACCCCTCCCTATTGATTGAGTGGATGGCGATCGTATGAGGTACATGAGAAGTTGAATTTCGTTTGAATAGCACTTCTCCTAATCCAATGAGAAGTAGATTGCTTTGAGTGGTTGCATAATATTTGATGAGTTGTTTGATGTTTTATGGTTATATGGTTATGAGGTTAATGATTTTTTGAGTGAATATTATCCCTGCGAGCTAAGATGATTGTGTTTGCAGTGAGAGATCTTGTGTTAAGCAAGGCGTGATAGTGTCTTGTGGCAAGATTATATTTTCATACTGAAAGTACTTAGATTAAAATAAATTGTCTGTACAATAATTGCGAACTGGAAAGTGATTGAAAAATTCTAAATAGTTTTCTCGATGGTAGAAGCCTCAGCAGGAGGACTTGTAAGAGCTGGCTCAGATGTAGGATTGATGGCAGGTTCTTGATCGGGCAACAGGTCGTCCAGAGGTGTCTTCAGCTCGGCATGGACCCCCGCGGCCAGGGTTGCTCGACTTTGACAGGACAGCCACCACTTCGTATAAATGGATTGTGTCCAGTCGCCCTTGAAGCAGCTAAACGGAGTTAGCTTATTGATGATGGCTTCAATGTTGGGGGTGTAGGAGACGTTCAGAGCAGCGACCTCCTCCTTGATTATGTTGGCGGCGCTGGAAACCCATTCAGTAGCCCCACCCGCCATCAGTCCAAAATAAATAGATGATTTTTCATAAGCCTTGATGAGCTCTTGACGGTACGCATCGATCAATTTTCGGCCAGTCTCGCTGGTGAGGAAGGTTTGACGACCTTCAGATACACCTTCTTCGCGAGTTGGTTTGAGGAGTTCGGGAAGTTTTTGTTGTTGAAGTGCGAGCTCCTCAGTCTTTTTGCCCAATTCTACGCTCATGCGTGTCGCCTCATCCTTCAGGCTGTCGATCTGGATTTTTGAGATGGTTATTTCCTCATCGCGAGCTTTCACCGATTGAAGAGTTCTATCCAACTCCCCTCGTGTTAGGGATAGCTGCCGAGTTTGCTCCTCTGCTTGGGCAGTTAGCTCGTCAATGGTTTTTTGTAGGTCGCTCGCGGACGAACGAGCTACGAACTCCTTTGAGAAATTTGCGAATAGAGGCTTCAGCTGCAATCATTACATTGTGAGTATGAGTTTATAAAAGAGTCATGGAATAAGTTATGGGCCAAGATTTTTTGTTTATACCTGCTTGAGGGCGTGCTCGCTGAGGAGAGCTTCGACGTCGTCGGCATCATCTAGCTTTGTTAACACCTTGCTCAGGCTAGATGCGCTAGTCGAAATTGGCGCCGGGCCTCTGCGCAGACGGCGTTTTTTCTGTTCGGCGGGCTGGGACTTAGGCTTTTCACCTTTGGACCCTCAGGGGCATTTGGTATAGTTCGTTTCCCCTTTCTAGCTCGCTGAATGAATCGGACATCCTCTTCTTCGTCGGTTGGTCCAACGACTGGTTGTATGGCCTCGCTCATCTTGGCAGGAGCTGTGGACTTGGTAGGCTCTTTCTTTTCCTCTTCTGGGTGAATGGCAGCGCACGTTTTGATGAAGTCAACTGAAAGGTACAGAGGTTATGTTAAAATTCAGTTTTTAAATACATGGTGAGTTGTAATTATGAAACCTAAAAAGCACCTACCAAATTCATCATCTGTGATGGCGCGGTCTGGTGCCACTGGGCGGGAGTCAATGCCCACGCAGCGGAACATGTCGGATCGGTTGGTGAGGAGTGTTATATCCAATGGGTGTTTGCTCCATTCCTTGAGCTGATTAGTGTGTTTTTTATACAGACGAGGGCACTCTTTGGAAGTGGTTGGTTTATATTGTTTGGGAGTGCGATTTTTTAGTTCGGTTATGAAAGGCCATTCTTCAGAGTTATAGATAAAGAAGAAGTTCTTTCTCCACTCGGGGACTTTGTTAGGAGGATTTATAAGAAAGCGAGCTAATCTTGATCGAGTGGAGAGATAGAAAGAGTTTTGTTGGTATTTTATCTTGAAGCAGAAGTGGAAGAAGCCTGGGTCAGGATTGGTGTTGTAGTATTCACATAGTAAGAGGTATCCTGCCAGATACTTCATGGAGTTGGGAGTTAATTGTAAAGGTGAAATGTTGTACAAGTTGGAGATTTCTATGTAGAAGGGGTGAGCTAGAAACCTAAACCCCGCTACTAATAAGGTATCAAAAAGGGTGATATGGTTGGGCGCAGGTCGCAGGGGGTCTACGTGTGGCCCCTCGAGTAAGACCATCTTGGAAGTTTTAGGGAGATCGAGATTTCTCTTAAATTTCTCTAATTTGGAAGGATCGGCTAGTATCCAATAGTTTTGTTTGATCTCTTTAGTTGTGTGGGAAGAAGAAGGTAGGTCGCTGATGGATAGGGAAGGAGCTACGGTCACAGGGTTCTCCCTAAAGTGTTCGCAGGGTGGAGGTTTGCTAGATATGGGTAAAGGGATACCCTCCGGAATAGGTGTAAGGACTAGTGATGAGGGGGGTGGAATTTCGAGGAGGCTATTTTTTGAGGTTTGAGTTTCAGAAAGGGCTATGGTTTGGGCTTGAAGATCCGACCAGTTCACGTCACCTTCTAGCTCGTCTCGGAGGCCGGAAGAAGGTAATAAGGGTTGTTTTTGCCTAGTTTCTATTATAAAAGGGTTTTAGAGGGATCTGAATCAGGGGAAAAAGTTGAATTATCGGTGGGGGATGCTGATACCATCGAAAGATAAAATATGTTCAAGGGAGGAGTAACACAAATTAAAAATATCTCAGCAAATGCAATTACAGATCTAACAGTATGATTAAAATTGTTATTTGAGAAAGTTTGGGGGCTTCACATTTTCGACGAGCTGTAGGTCTTTGTTGAACAGTGAAATGATGTTCTTGAACGATTGTGAGTAGTCGAGCTTTTTTGCTGAGTAAAAATGGTGAATCCTTTTTTATTTGAGATGGCGTAAAGTAACAAATAAAGGAGGTGAAAGGGTTTTATGTTGGAAGGCAGAAAAGTTAATGGGACAGATAGGAGCAGGACTTGTTAGGGTTTATTTGGGGGAATGTTTTGGGCCATTAATTCCCAGGCCCACTGATTTATTATACTCCGAGAATGTAATGGTGTGACACGTGTCTGGCAAGAGGACAGACTGCATTTAATGAAGCATAAGTGAGATGGGATGTGAGGAAAGAAGCGTGTCTTGACTTTTTGGGTCACTTGTGATTGCGATTTTGAATTATTGAGACTGGTTGCGGCTACAGGTCGTTGAGTGGGTGGTTTATTTCCAGGTCACCCAGTGTAAAATCTTGAGATTTAACTTGGGGACTTGTGCGCATGATATCGTTTAGTACGATCAATTACTGTGTGATTCAGATTGTCATAATTGAAGGGTATTTGATTAGAGGTTTTAGGTTGCTTCTCAGAAGGTGGTCGAAAAAGTGAACTCGGTGCGTTGGTCTTTTGTAGGTCACAAGTATGGTTAATGATCTATAATTGATTATTGATATTGTTTCTCGATGAGATCGGGGTGGATAATTCTGAAACATGATTTTATGAGGTAGAGTGATGGATTGTGTGCATATGTTGTTTGTGTTTATTTAAATTTCATGTTCACATGTCCTATCTGATTTCATACTTCAATCAGCTAGTACATGATGGTTTAATTCCGACGCTCTCATTAGGTCGATAATGGTTTAATTCCGACGCTTTCATTAGGTCGATGACGGTTAAATTTCGACGCTTTTGTTAGGTCGAGGATGGTTGTGGGTTGACGCTTCTATTAGGTCGACGATGGTGTTTGTGGATTTTGTGGCGGGAGAAGGTAACTCTAGACCGGAGGGCACTTCTCCCGACCACGTGATCTTGTGGAAAGTTTATAAGGTTATGCTCTTATAATTCTGTTTTGACATGTCCTACCTGATTTCGTGCCTCAATCAGTTAGAACATAGGGGACTAGCTGATGTGGACCAAAATATCTATATGTAATATTATGTGATAAATGTGGGTATTTGTGGAATGCGACCTCATTTCTAGGAGAGGGTGTGCCTCCTGCGAGATGGGCGAGCTGAATTATGTCTTTGAGAAATGAACGAGCTGAAGGCTGTTCCTCAAAAAGTAAGCGAGTTGATATGTCTAGAGTAGAGACCTGTAGTATGAGGATGAGTTCTCATATAGGGTCGTGCTCTCTGGTGGGTTGGGCTGAATACTTGAGCTTGATGGAGAGTTGAATATGTGTATGGGCCTGGTGGGCTGTACGCCCAGGCTTATTTCGGTAATATATTGAGAAGTTTTATGTTT
The DNA here is from genome assembly GCA_014905375.1 of Phtheirospermum japonicum. NCBI lineage: Eukaryota > Viridiplantae > Streptophyta > Magnoliopsida > Lamiales > Orobanchaceae > Phtheirospermum > Phtheirospermum japonicum. The sequence continues at coordinate 659,110 of BMAC01000606.1, read as the reverse complement.
ATGGGAACTTATCATATGGGAAGAGTCCCAATTGAGAAAGAGCCATGGTATGAATGGAATTATGTTTATGAAAGGTAACCCTAGATAGTGGAGGATTTCTCCTATCTCTATAAAAGGAGGTTTTTATCCCTTATTTTATCATGACATTCACGCCATTATTGTGATTTGGCCGGCATTATTTACCTAAAAGAAAGAGAGAGGAGTTTGTTTTTTGCTTATTAACTTAAGCGTCGGAGGGCCTTAACGGACTCGAAATCCGGCCCGTTCTAGACGTTGTTTTACAGGATCGGCGAGGTCGCCGTGACGATTGCGGAAGGTCTTGAAGGTCGCTTAGACGTATTTCATCATCAATTCAGGTCGCTGATCTCTATTTTGAGGTTAGTGCCCCCTTTATTTGGTAGTTCAACTTTTTGGACTTATCACACATAGAATCGGTTTTTAGTCTCACACATAATAACTTCACATGCACATCCAAGACAAAGAGATTTGAAACGTGAAGTAAAATTAAGGGATCAATTTACATCCTTCAAATATTTCGGAAATATCAAATGCTTAAATGCAATACAAAAGGTGTTTCTCATTTCAAGACTAGAGAGAAATCTAAATCAGAATTTATCAATAGGCTAGAAATTAATTTAAAAATATTGCAGCGTGCATAACCATAACTAATTCTACATGTAGAAGCACAAGTCATATTTATGATTTCCATAGTACACACACGTATAATCCTGAGGTGAAGTATACCTTCTGAAAGTAGATAGACTTTGCTTAAAGGAAAAATTTTTTTTGCAACATTTACTTGTAGCGTTTTTTATGGTTTGCCAATTAATGTTTTTTTGTTGTTATTAATAACCCGGACTATGAGGGTTTTGTTCTTTTCAACCTCCGGTCTATTTTCTATTCAAAATGTCAACGACTCCAAACGCGTGACCCACACGCCTCATTATAGAGGGAAATTTTGTCTTTTCTCTTTTAGCATAAAGGGCAAAATTGGTCTTACACTCTGCACCTACAACTGTCTGGATTAATAAACCGAAGATCGAAGACTGGAGACCACAACATACCATAATTTCTTTCGAAATTCGCAGGCTAAAGATTGAAGAAAGATGTGGAGACAAACATCAGAAATTCTCCTGGATGACATCTGCCATTGTGAGAGGAACGCTGTGAAGAGAACTTGCTTGCGGAAAAATTGGAGTAAGTTTTGCAATAATTGAAACCCTAGTTTTAAGTTTAGTGTAATTGTGGAGTAAATTATATGAAAGTCTTAATTTTTTGAAACCCCTAATATTCTTTGGAATTCTTATTTCGAAAGCCCTAATTTTTTTTAAAACCCTAATTTCTGGAGTTTTGCGAATTTAGTATTATTTTGGAGTAAATTATATGAAAGCCTTAATTTTTTGAAATCCCTAATATTTTTTGGAATTCTTATTTCGAAAGCCCTAATTTTTTTTAAAACCCTAATTTCTGGATTTTTGAGAATTTAGTGTAATTGTGGGGTCAACTATATGATTTTGTATCTCTCTGTCTCTCTCTCTCTCTTTTTAGAGGTACGCATGAAAGCCTTAGTTTCTCAAAAGCCCTAATTTTTCTTGAAACCTTTTTTTCTTGTGTGTGCAGTTAGTGTCAATGTGAATTGAACGACCTAATCTTTTCTGAAACCATATTTAATCTACGAATTTAGTGTAGTTGTGAATTGAAAGCCCAATTTTTTTGAACCCTAATTTTATTTCATTTAGTTGAATTATGAATTGAAAGCCCTAATAATTCTAGGGAGTAATTCTTGATCTTTGGGAAATTAGTGTAATTGTTGAAACGATTATATGATTTTGTCTCTTTTTTTGTTTAGAGGTAATTTCATGAGTTTTGAATATGTATTTTGTATTTTGGTGTTTTAATTGCAGCAGGTTAGAGGTTGCACTTACCGTGTGTGGATCGACCCTCCAATATGCAGTTGAGCTTGTCAAGTTATACTCGGACTTTGCAAACGAGCAACTAATTTGGAAGAGCAATTTAGAATCAAGTGTTCCCGGTAAAGATGGTTGTGGGTTGCTCTTGTTTGTTTCATGATGATTATATATAAACTTGCATGATTGTACTATTCCATGGAGTTTCAATAATTGGTTGAGGTTGGTTTAGATTAATTTGATGGATTAGATTCTAAACTTGATCCTTGCTTATGTTGTAATAGTTCATGAGAAACAATGTACCGATTATCTTATTGTGTTTTTTAATGAGTCTAAGCATCACTACAACTCTGATTTAATATGTAGTACAATAGTTACCATTGAAAAGAAATAATGGACTATGCAATGAAAATGCAGGTCACAAAAAGGTCTAACTTCCTTACTACCTGCTATTACAATATCCCATAACAAGTTTACTACTACATTAACTGTCAAAGAGGTCTAACTGCCTTACTACCTGCACGTATCAATAGTAGGTTACATAAAATGTCAAAAGAGGCCTAATTCATTACAATTTACCAAAAACTAATCCAAATTATGGATTAAATGTCAAAAGAGGCCTATAATTCCTTGTTGGAGTTCAAGACCAACATCAAATTACATTCAAAACCAACAACAAAAACAAAAGCACAACTAAAAATTACATAGGCTCCCAATATAATCCTAAAATGGGCTGCTCCTCAGAATGCACTTTCTGCTTATTAGAAGGCTGACTCACACAGTTCCTTGTTGAAAATAAAACACCCTTGGTAGAAGAACTTCTTCCCGAAGGCTTCCACATAGCTTGTTGCTTCATTTCCTGAACTTGCTGCTTCTTTGCCTTTGTTGATTATGGTTGGACAAATTCTTTGCATTTGATTATTGAAACTTGAGAAGGAATTACTGGATCAATAAATTGTCCCTTCTTGTGAACCTAATATATCACAAAAACAATAATATACATATTATATATATTATATCTTTTAAGATTAAAATTGAAAAGCCTTTAAAGCTGAGACTAACCTGCAACTTAGGCCTCAAACCTAAGACTTTCTCTTTTTCCTTGGAAGTTTTAGAAGGTGACAAAGGCTGGATACAAAATATAAATAAATATGTATAAATATAGAGGACAAATATAAAATTTGAGAAAATATATGGAGTTGTTTCACCCCGAAAAGTTAACTGCCGAAATAGTACTTAGAAGCCCCAGAGCTTCCTAAACCTGCACCACAAAAACAGATTAGAAAGGACCATCAGGGGTTTTCCATTGGAAACCTCTCCGATGCTTAAGTCAGTAAGCGTTTTGAGGTGTCTCTCAGAAAATTAGGAAAGGATGTTCGTAAAGAATGACATACCTCTCTCAGCCTTGGGGGCTGAGATATTTATAGTTTCTCCTAACGGGAACCCCAGCCGGGATCTAAGGAACACATGGCGCGAATCAAGGGCCGTTACGCAACAAATTCTGACAAGTGGTCCCACTTGTCTCTTTGCTGGGAATCTGGGAAACAGTTCTCCCTTGTCCCAGGTCTTCCTTATTTCCTTCTCTCAATCTGACCCAGTCCATAATATTTCGGCTCTTCTTTCCTCTTGTCCCCGCTGTTCAACAGGTCAACTCTTCCTAACAATTAGGAGGAGCTCTATTCCTCAGGGGACTCAACCAGGTCTTTTACCCAAGTCAGGCTAAACTCCACCCTAGGCCTGGGACTTCAGCTGGGTAAAATCTCCAAACCTTTGTGCCCTTGAAGATGGCTAAGTCGGGGATCTCAAGCGATAACCATCTCTTCCTAACATCCTGTTTTATCAGGAGGACTAATTAGATCTTTCATAGAGACGGAGTTACTCTACCCCTCTTCTTGAATTATTTGATTATTCTGGGCCAGAGCTACCCCAAATCAGTCCTGGCATATATTCTGCCCTATCAACTCCTCTCCCCAAACAGTTGGGGTAGATCGGTAATATTCCTAGGCTCCTTCGAAATAAATGTGGCCCTTTTGTTTTTTATGACTTCTCGTACTGGAGAATCCCGAGATATCCGCCTGCCAAACAGCCCTAATTATTGGCATTAGTGGTGTCGGTTCATATCCCTAAATGGTTACCATAACCACACATCTTTCCAAGTACTGTATCTGATTGGTCAGCGGCACGTGTCCCATTTCAGGACGGTTAACGTTCCAGCTCACTGCCTAGGGTACTGTTCCTCTGTCCGCATTAAATGCGAGGATCTCATCAAATCCCGCTTTTCCTTGATTTTCGTTTTCAAAAATTATCAACTTCCTTTTGCCCCTCAAATTTTTTTTTTCTGCCTTACTTTTCAAATCCCATCTCCCAAACCCTTGAGTCCTTCTCATTATTCCTTTTCAAATCTTTTTTCATATTCTCCCAAATTTCCCCTTTTATTTTCCCAACCGTTCGCGGCGATTTCTGCGATTCTACTCCACTCGACTTCCTGCAGGTATCTTCAACCAGGTACTCTTTTTACCCTTCCTCAGTCTTTCAATTATATCAAGCTTCTTCTACCGATTCTTCCGGGGAAACTCCCTTTGGCTCCCCGGCGAATTCCACCTCTTTTGTAAACATATCTTCATCCGAGTCTTTGCCGATGGTCCTGGTCGAGAGGCCTTTAATAGCTCAAGTTCCCCATTTCCTTGATAACGTACCCTCCATAGTCAGTACTAGCACACTTAGGGATATCCGTGCCACCTTTCCTATCTCCGACCAGTTTTCTTTCACCAGCCCAGCGCCTGACGAGAGGGCCTCAGCGCCTCCCGCCGGTCACCTGACTTTTTACGTGGACCAATTCCATGCGGGGCTAAGCCTGCCGGTCCACCCTTTCATATTGGCCGTATCCCGGCTGTACCATATCCCGGTTCAACAATTTTTACCTAACGCTTTTCGCTTCATGGCCGGATTTCACCTTGCGGCCCAGTATGCCGGCCTTGTACCTACAGCCCAACTCTTATTTTCCTTGTTCCAGGCGAAGAGTTCTTCGGGCTTTTTTCTATCTCTCTAGACGAACGGATGTTCACTTTTTAACTGGTCTTCCCTCCTCCCATAAGAGCTGGAAGAAGAAGTTCTTCTTTGTCCAGAGCTCAGAGGACTGGGGCTTTCCCATTGAGCCCATTAGTTACCTRCATCCCCAGGTCCYCATATCTCGGAGRGACAGATCATCCCATCTGAGTGAGAAAATCGCTGTCTTGAACCAGACCCCTTTTGATCTATCAAAACTTCTCAAACCCACAATTCTAAACTTCTTCAACTCCCAACGAGAAAATGGACCTCTGCCTTCCCACATTGGTATATGCTTAACATGGCTCATATCATCCTTCTGGTGCTACTTTTGTTTTTTTTTTTGTTTTTTTTTACCTCATTCTCTTTTCTCTTCTTTCCAGTAACCATGATGCAAGCACTGTTAGAGGCGAAGGCGAAGAAAGCAGCAGGGAAAAATCAGAAAAGCCCTTTGGGTGAGCCCACCAGGACTTCCCCTACTCCGGAAGAGGTGACCTTTGTGGCGGCTCCTTCCAACCGGCCGCGAGAGCGCAACCTTCCAGAGCAGACCCCAGTGATTCCCCTCAGCATTGCTCCGCCAGAAGCGACAAAAAGGAGTGCGGGGCAAGGAGAGAGGGCTCTATCTAGGCCAGCAGCCTCTGTTCAGGAAACCCAACCTTTATCTGACCCCGAGGAGGGACAACTACAACGAAGGAAGAGGAAGATGGAAGAGAGGCCCGAGAGTGCCCCGGAAGGGACCCCACAAGTTCCCCCTTATCCCAACCAGACCTTCTTTAACAGGTCAGTGATGAATTGTACCGGCGAGGTGGCCAGGCAATACATGATGGGGCTAGCTCGGACAGCTGATCGTCGTGAGACAAAGAAACTATCTGATCCTGCTCTGTTGGATTCATATGGTCAGGCAGAGGCGCAGGTAAGGCATCTAACACTGGTTTGTAATTCCAGCTTTCGTTGGGAATTTCACTCATTACCTTGTCAAATTTTATTTTATAGGCGGTGGTGCTCAGGGCTACTCTCTTAGCCCGGGCTCGGGGCTCTCTACTCCAGGCGGACTTGAAAAGGGAGATCGTGAGTTTGAAAAAGCAGAAGCAAGAGCTATTGGCCAAAAACCATGGCCTTGGCGCTGATCTGGAGCTGCTCAAGGCAGAACTGGCGGGAACCCAGGCAGCTCTGCAGGCCTCGCAGGAGTCCGACGCCAAAGAGCATGCTCAGATGGTAGTCCTGGAGCACGAGGCAAAATAGCTCCAGGAGAAGGCTCAAGTTGCCCGAGCTGAGGGGGAAGCTGATGGAGAGGCTAGGGGTCTCTCAGAGGGTGAAGCAAGGGGGAGACTTGGGTTTTTAAATTTGGATGAAGGTCTCCGTTCTATCCAACTAACCCGAGCGACCACACGCCAGGCTTTTRTGGAGTCGATGYATTTGTACCGYCTTTTGGTGCCTGAGGCTYAGGRTTATTARCTCCTTYGCGTGGATGCTCATGCCAAGTGGATATCAGAGAATCCTTCTTTGCCCTTCGACCGAGAAGCACCTATTACGGGTGCAGCCGAGCCTACTTCCTTTTCGCACGTTGCTGAAGGTGACCGGTTGCACATGCTGGATGATCTATKCTTTGCTGATRATATCCGTCAYACTTTCTGCTCTTCCAGCTCGACCTCTTCTTCCCCCGATCAATCGTTGGCGATGGTTMCCACTAATTCTCCAACCTTCGCCGASTTGGGGGATTTGCAAGACTCCYCCCAATTTGAYAAGAGRTTTGCTGAAGGATCCCAAACTCCAGAGRAGTCATGAAGAAGTGTTGGAGTAGAGCTTGTGCCTTTCGGAAAAAATCTATCCGCCTTGTCTGTATCAGCCTTAGTTTTATCAAACAGACCTGTAGGTTGTAGCCTGTGTGGCTGGTTTGTTTAATGAATATTGAATTTGTACCCGCATATCTTTTGTTTAATGACAATTAATGCGTTTGTTTTGTTTCAACTCTTGATCTTCTAGGGTTTCCCGTTTTTCCGAAAACCCTAGTACTTTATATTCCTTGGCACGTGCCATCCTTTTATAAATATGTGTATGCATGCTTCATTCTTCTTTTATCATTTTCCTGAAAAATGTCTCCCTTGCTTGAAGAACTCGAATCCGTGAAAAGGAAGAACATCTCCCTGATTGTGGAGAAATTTAAACTCTCCGACCAAATCACCATGCTCAAAGAGAAACTCGGTTATCTCTACCGTATTCTGGAAAGGAAACACCAGAAGAAACGTTTTTACAAAAGTGAGTAGGCTGAACTCCGACAAGTGAACCGCCAACTTCAATAGGAGAAGGAGGACCTGGCCGAATCGGTAGGCCGCTTGACCACTGCCGCAGGTGAGGTTCCGACGCTTGCCGATCGCTCTGACAAATATCGCCGCCGCCTGCACGAAACAGAGCGTGAACTCTGGCGAGTTCGTCGAGCCCTGGCTTCAGATCAGAGATCTTCTCGTAGCTAACATTTTAGCCTTATTTTTCGATTTTTTTTTGCAATCTCATGTAATCACAGTTGCCAACCTTTTTCTGAGAAGGTGTGGGTAGACGGTGTTTTTTATGCAATAATATATGAATATTTCGAGTTCGTTTCTCCATTTTTTTAACCGTTCAACCCATGCACACGGTAATGCTAACTGTTAGGTATTTTACCCCTGAAGGTTCTGTAGCTTAGTCCAGTCTAGCTCATTCATACGTTTTTTGCTAAACGAGAGGTCAGGCCTGTATACGGGGCCAATTAGTGGCTTTTGTCACCCAGATCAAGGGATCAAGCTTGTTGACCCGGACCCATACTAAGGTTGGATAAAGTCAAGGACAACCGTCCTCGACCAGTCTTGACTTATACTGACAATCAGGTCAGGATAATTTTAGGACATCCATCCTTAACCAATCCTTGCTTAAACTGACAATCAGGTCAGGAAAATTTTAGGACATCCGTCCTTAGCCAATCCTGGCATAAACTGACAATCAGGTCAGGAAAATTTTAGGACATCTGTCCTTAGCCAATCCTGGCTTACACGGGCTTTTTTGCGCGCCAAACTCAAATTTAGTTTCCCGCCTTTTCCAAGCCCTCTGTGCGCCAAGTTAAAGCGATTTCCCGCCTTTTCCTTCCCTATATAATGGTGTCCATTCTCAGTTTATTTCTCCTTCATAATGGCGTCTTCATCGTCCTCCAACGTCTTTTCCACTGAGGAGCATATCCGACTGCTTCATAAGAAGGGTCGTCTTAAGGAAGAAATTGCCCAACTGCAGGATCAGTTGCAAAAACGTACGGAGAAGCTGGCCAAGAAGAAATCGCAATATCGCCGCGAACGAGAACGCCTTCAGCAAATCACTCTCGGCCTGAAGAGGGAGAATTCTGAACTGTACGTTGACTGGGACATTGCTGTGGAGGTCTCAGACCGGTTTTGCGTCCGTCTTTTGGAGCATGAGGACGAGATTCAGCGGCTCCGTCAACTTCTCGATTCTGCACCCCCATCCTAAGGCTTTATTTTTACATTTTCATGCTTGTGATTTGTGTCCCTGTGATTGCTAATGTTCTGCGAAGATGTCTACTTTTAATTTTCTTGTTTTTGTTGGAAGTTCTTTTAATTTTCAATAAGCACATTCGTCAATATTTTGAATATGTCTCATTGGTTACTCCTGTCGTGGACTGAAAATTCAACTGTAAATTTATTCAATCAAACAAACATAAGGAATTACAATTAGGTGTAAAATTTTCATAAATTGACGATGTTCCAAGCACGAGGGACTGTTGTGCCATCCAGTTCTTCTAGTTTGTAAGCTCCTCAAGATAAGACCAGGACAATTCGGAAGGGTCCCTGCCATGCGGCATCCAATTTCCCCTTGTACTTCCTTAAATAAGATCTTCTTAAGATCAGGTCTCCAACCTGGAACTGTCTTTTCACAACAGATCCGTCATATATGGCCTTTATTCGCCCTTTGATATGGGCCATGCTTGTGGCAGCTCCGTCTCTTTTTTCTTCGACTAAGTCCAGAGCATCTTGCGTCAAAGACTCATTCTGCTTCTCATCAAAGTTCTGAATTCGATGAGTTTCCAAGCTAATCTCTGAAGGTATCACCGCGTTCATACCATAGACCAAGCTGAAAGGCATTTCCCCCGTGCTCTCTTTGGGGTTAGTTCTATAGGCCCATAAGACTGCGCCCAGCTCATCCACCCATTTGCCCCCAGCTCTTTCCAAATGAGTTTTGATCCCCTGGACCAGTATGCGATTGGTGACCTCTACATGTCCATTAGCTTGGGGATGGTAAATAGAGGTGAAGTGCTGATCGATTTTCATTTTCAAACACCATGCCCTGATTCTAGAGCCCATGAACTGTGTTCCATTATCTGAGACCAGAATTCTGGGGATGTCATACCTACACACCACGTTCTTCCATAGGAATTTCATAATTGCATCTTCGGTAATTTTGGCCAAGGCTTCCGCTTCCACCCATTTACTGAAATAATCGATTGCTACTATCAAGAACTTCTTTTGAGCAGGGGCCATGGGAAAGGGACCAACCAAATCTATCCCCCATTTGGCGAATGGGCAAGGAGAGCTCATCGTCATGAGCTCCTCGGCTGGCCTGTGTATTAGCGTTGAATTTTTTTGGCATTTCTCACATGCACGTACGAATTTTTCCGCCTCTTCTCGTAGATGGGGCCAGAAATACCCTGCTCGAAAGATCTTACTTGACAGAGCTCTGGCACCCATGTGGTTACCACAACATCCCCAGTGAACTTCTTTAAGGATCAGAGCTCCTTCCGTTCAGCTTAAACATCTCAGAAGAGGCTGACCAAACCCTCTTCTAAATAACTCTACCTTAATTAAACAAAATCTAGCAGACCTGGTTCGTACTTTTACTGCTTCTGTTTTATCATTCGGCAAGACCCCCTGTTCCAGGTATGTCTTTATGGGAGAGCGCCAATCGTCTCTCTCCCGGAGCCTACCTGCTCTGTCCCGAATTCCCCGCCTGCTTGTAGCAAGGTAATCATCCTCTCTTGACAATCCGAAGCCGAGCTAGCCACCTTTGCCAGGAATTCAGCCCGTCCATTTTCCTCTCTAGGAATCTAGAGGACTGTTAACTCTTTCATTCCCCTTGCCAACTCTCTGAATTTGGCCAAGTACTTCTGCATATGCTCCTCCCTTGTCTCAAATTCTTAGTTAATTTGTTTGCAAACAAGTTGAGAATCGACCTTGGCACATACGTGATCCGCACCCAGGTCTTTCGCCATCTGAATACCTCTTAGAAGAGCCTCTTACTCAGCACAATTATTAGAGAATGTTGTATTTAACCGGATAGCAAATTCAGTAGGCACGCCTTCTGGATCAATTAGAACAATTCCAGCTCCACAGCCTTGATTGCAGACAGAGCCATCGGTGAAGATTGTCCATTTCTTTAGTTCTTCAGGAAGGCCAGTCATTTCTTGCATGAAGTCAGCCAAGGCCTGAGCTTTAATTGCCATTCTGGTCTCAAAGCTGATATCAAATTAACTTAACTCGATTATCCATCTCACCAGTCTTCCCGACGCCTCTGGCTTGTCCATGACCGCTTTCAAAGGCAAATTCGTTCGTACAATTATACTATGCGAAAGGAAATACGGACGTAATTTCTGAGCCGTTCCTACGAGGGCCAGTACTGCCCTCTCTACCTCCACATACCTTATTTCGGCATCATGCAAGACCTTGCTCCAATAGTAAACCGGTTTCTGCATCTTCCCCTCTTCTCGAAGTAAGACAGAACTAACTGCCTGTTGCCCAACTGACAAGTATAAAATGAGGGGTTCTCCTAGGACAAGCTTTGTTAGCAAGGTCATTCTAGCCAAATGCTCCTTCAATGCTTTGAATGCTTCCTCACACTCATCGTTCCACTGAAATCTTGCTTTCTTCCTTAAAGCCTGAAAGAATGGTAAACTCCTTTCTGCAGACCTGGACACAAATCTACTTAACGCGTTAATACGCCCTGCTAAGAATTGCATTTCTTTCACATTCCTAGGTGCCCGCATATCCATAATTGCTCTGACCTTCTCGGGATTTGCCTCAATACCCTTCTTCGTGACCATGTATCCAAGGAACTTGCCAGCTCTAACTCCAAATGCGCATTTCCTGGGATTAAGCTTCATCCTATATCGTCGCAGAGTATCAAAGGTCTCCCGCAGGTCTTCCACATGCGACATTGCCTTCACGCTTTTAACCAGCATATCGTCCACGTAAACTTCCATGTTCCGCCCAAGTTGATTCTTAAACATCTTATCAACCAAACGTTGATAGGTGGCTCTTGCATTTCTCAAACCAAAAGGCATCACAACATAGCAATACGTCCCCTTTGGGGTAATAAAGTTGACCCGCTTCCAATCGTCTCTGGCTAATCTAATCTGGTGATATCCTTGGGATGTATCCATCATACTTAAGAGCTCACATCCAGTAGTAGAGTCGACAAGCTGGTCGATTCTGGGTAGAGGGTAATGGTCTTTAGGGCAAGCACGATTGAGATCTCTGAAGTCAATACACATGCGCCAGTCCTCCTGAGTCTTGGGAACCAAGACAGTATTAGAAAGCCATTCAGGGAATTGTATTTCCTGGATGTGCTTAGCCTTTAGTAGTTTTCCCACCTCGGCCTCTATGACAGCCTCCTTCTCAGGCCCGGAATTGCGTTTCTTTTGCTTTACTGGCTTTGCATCCGAGCTGATGTTGAGGTGATGCTCTGCCACCTCTGGGTCGATCCCCACCAGATCTTCTGGGGACCAAGCAAACACATCCGCGCTCCTTCTCAATAGCGCCACTAGATCTGTCAAGGTTTCCGGACTAAGGGTTGTCCCTACTCGAAGGACCCGACTCTCATCCCCTGGAATAATTTCGACCATCATCATCCCTTCCTCTCTATTGGCCAGATCTGTCTTTGGCGGCTCTACTCTGGCCCTTTTGCTCTGTCTTTCTTCCTCCTCATTCCTCCTGATGCACTCTACGTAAGTCTGTCGTGAGGCATACTGGTCACCCCTGACCTCTCCCGTTCCATCTTCCGTTGGAAACTTCATCTTCATATGAATGAAAGATATAACAGCCTGGAACTGGCTCAAGGATGGTCGGCCCAACATGACATTATAAGAAGAAGGTGCATCCACCACCAAAAAATGCACCGTTCTTGTCACCCTATATGGCTCTTCTCCTAACGTCATGAGGAGACTCACCGCTCCCAAGGGCTTCAGGGCTCCCCCCACAAAACCAACTAGGGAGGTGGTGACCTCTTCCAGCTCATCGTTTATTTTTAACTGCCTAAAGCAATCATAAAACAAAATGTCGGCAGAACTCCCAGTATCCACAAAAATCCTACGGACATTATAATTAGCAATGGTTGCAGTTACAACCAGAGCATCCATGTGAGGAGCAAGAATACCATCGCCATCTTCTGACCCGAAACAGATGTTAGGGGTAGAGGTCATTTGTCCCACGTCACGTGATTTTCGAACTAGGTCTCTTGCAGCTCTGACATAATTGTGTTGTTTCCGTTTGGAATGCTCCTCAAATTCTCCTCCGGTAATCATCTGGATTTCTCCATGGATGACCTGGGTCTGATCAGATCTTCTCACCTCAGTACGCACCCTATCTTGGCTGCCCCTGTTAGTCAGGGAACGATCATAATTCTTCCTACCAGACCTGGCCTCCTCTCTCCTTATCCGAACATACTCCTTTAAATGTCCAACCTGAACTAACCTTCCAAATCATCCTTTAGATGGGTACACTGGTCAGTGTCGTGCCCATACTCGTTGTGGAAGCAACAGAAACGATCTGATTTTTCCTTCCTGGGCCTCTGCGAGTAGTTCTTTGGCCACTTCAGGTCTGGATGCTTCTCAATTGCCTGTAGGATTTCTCCCTGTGGGGTTACCAAAGGAGTGTACTTATCAAAGCGAGGCCTCCCTCCAGACAGGTCTGGCCTAAGCTTTTTTACAGTTCCCTTTTCCTCGCGATCATGCCTTTCCCTCTTTCTTTCTCCCTCATCCTTGATCTTCAAAGCTTCTTCAAGATGGATATACTTTTCTGCTCTCTCCAAGAGCTCCCCAAATTTCAGAGCTTGTTTCACCACCAACGACTGGAAGAAATCCCCTCGTCTCAAACCTTGCGCTAAAGCATTCACCAACAGTTCTTCAGATGCTGAGGGCACCACTAACTTGGCGGTTGTAAACCTATTGATATAAGCACGGAGGCTCTCATTCTCTTTCAACTTCAATGTGAAAAGTTCAAGTGGCATTTTCTGATACTTTCTACAGCTCGTGAACTGGTGTAAAAAGGCTGAGCTGAACTCATCAAAATTGCTGATAGACCTCGGCGACAACTGACTAAACCATAGCTGCGCTGATTTAGTAAAAGTCATCAGGAAGACCCGACACATGACAGCGTCCGAAAATTTATGCAGGGCTGCCACGATCTCGAAGCGACTGAGATGGTCCCACGGGTCCGTGGTTCCATTGTACTCGAAGCCTAGGGAGCGATATGAAGCCGGAACATGATCTCGCATAACTTCCTCAATAAACGGCGTACCCCTTCTCGCTGGAATCACACTGCCAATCGCCATTTTTCTCTTAAACTCCCTCACTTCTTTTTGCAAACTCTGCATCTGTGCAGCCAGACCTGGATTAGTCTGGCTTGAAGTCTCACCATCAGAGGTGGAGAAGTGCTCTTCCCCATCATGTAAGGGAGCCCGATCCGCATGCTGTCCTCGCAATGGCTCCGTTCCCGCCACCGGGACAGTCCGCGCTGGTGGTGTGTTAGATGGCGGCGTCGCCATCTCCGCAAACTTCTTATCTACCGCCGTCTCCACGGCTTTGCCAATTAGCTCCGAGAGCTGCAAAAGGAAGGATTCGTTAAATGAACCACCCGTGGCTGGCACAGATCTACTGAGCGGGGGCGTTGTAGCACCTGGCGCGGTCCCTATCGACGGCACTGTCTCTCCTGGCCCCATCTCCAACGCATCTGTCGATCTGGGCATCCCCCATGGTGCGGCGGAGCTAGGGGTTCCACCGAGCTCACCCACCAAGTTTCGTCGCAAACCGTCTGAAGCCATGAAATAAACAGAAAATCTCACGTCTTAACTTGATTGCCTTCCCACAGACGGAGCCAATTGTTTCACCCCGAAAAGTGAACTGCCGGAATAATACTTAGAAGCCCCAGAGCTTCCTAAACCTGCACCACAAAAACAGATTAGAAAGGACCACCGGGGGTTTTTCGGTGGAAACCTCTCCGATGCTTAAGTCAGTAAGCGTTTTGAGGTGTCTCTCAGAAAATTAGGAAAGGATATTCGTAAAGAATGGCATACCTCTCTCAGCCTTGGGAGCTGAGATATTTATAGTTTCTCCTAACGGGGACCCCAGCCGGGATCTAAGGAACACATGGCGCGAATCAAGGGCCGTTACGCAACAAATTCTGACAAGTGTTCCCACTTGTCTCTTTGCTGGGAATCTGGGAAATAGTTCTCCCTTGTCCCAAGTCTTCCTTATTTCCTTCTCTCAATCTGACCCAGTCCATAATATCTCGGCTCTTCTTTCCTCTTGCCCTCGCTGTTCAACAGGTCAACTCTTTCTAACAATGAGGAGGAGCTCTATTCCTCAGGGGACTCAACCAGGTCTTTTACCCAGGTCAGGCTAAACTCCACCCCTGGGACTTCAGCTGGGTAAAATCTCCAAACCTTTAGTGCTCTTGAAGATGGCTAAGTCGGGGATCTCAAGCGATAACCATCTCTTCCTAACATCCTGTGTTATCGGGAGGACTAATTAGATCTTTCATAGAGACGGAGTTACTCTACCCCTCTTCTTGAATTATTTGATTATACTGGGCCAGAGCTACCCCAAACCAGTCCTGGCATATATTCTGCCCTATCAGGAGTGAACAATTAGAATCCCAGCACTAAGAAATTCCCTTTTCCCTTTGCACTTCTAGTAGTTAATTTCCTGGAACTTACACCTTCACTTGGCAAAGGCTGGATACAAATTACAAATAAATAAGTATATATACAGATGATAAATATAAAAATTGAGAAAATATATGGAGTGAACAATATAGAATATCTGCATCAATCGTGGTTCTTCACAAGTTACATTATCATTCATATACTCAAGCTTCCTTTTTCTTCCCTGTAAAGAAGAAGAAGAAGAAGAGGAAGAAGAAGAAGAAGAAGAAGAAGAAGAAGAAGAAGAAGAAGAAGAAGAAGAAGAAGAAGAAGAAGAAGAAGAAGAAGAAGAAGAAGTTATATAATTGTTTAATTAGATAGAATCATGCAAGAAAAAAGTGTTTAATTAGAACAATGAATAAGTTTACCTTTATTTTTGGTTGCTGCTATTTGTCAAGATTAGATCTTAGATTTAATTTCAAGTTTTTCCTTGGGTTTGTAAGCTCAAGAAGAATTCAAGACATCACTTGTAATTTTATGTTGGATTGAAATTTCAATCAAGTTTGTTATTCCTTTCCTTAATTCAAGTAAGCTTTCCTTTATTTTATTCCTTGTTTTTCGATTTCAAACTTGTTTTTCAATTTATGTATTTTGCCTTAGCTCTTAGATTAGTTGTTGGGTATTGTGATTTGGCTACCAAATCTAGGTGAGTGACACACCTAGATCATAGATCGAATCCTTGATCGTTTTTATTTTGAGTATTTCATTTGCTTTATTTTGGTTGTTATTTTCATGCATAGTTTTATGTTGAATTCTAGATCTACTCTTTGTTTCTTGTTATTTTTTGAAAAGATTAAAATTTCACGTCAACTTTTATTGCTCTTCGCATTGATGCCTTTGATTTTTATTATTTCTCATTATTTAAGTATTCATGATCATGCAAGCATAGTTGTATCTTAGGTTTTCATGCTTGTACCTAGTGAAACTTTGCTTTTTAGTGCTTATTTTGATCATTGATTTAAATTTTAATATGGCACACGCACGAGGCATACAAAATACTTGCATTTACTTCCGTAGTTAGTTGTAGTTTCATCTAGTTTCCATTTGTTTCTGTTTTCCTTTAATTTCACAAAGTTAAAAACACATTAATCTCTATAATCAATCAAATTCAGAAAATACCAAGCCATGAACCCATTATATTTTCTTCACCACTAAAACTTTATAAAACAAAATGGCATCGTTGCGACTCGGCTTGGTTAAGGTTTTTGATTTACTTGTAGTTTCTTTGTGTTTCTAGCTTTCTTTTGTATTTGACATTTTTATTAAGGTCGTTGAACCCTTGGGAACGATTTGGCTCATTATATTCCCAACCCCGAGAGATTAAGGCGTTTAAGAGGTCCCTTGATTACTACTCAAGATATGGCAAATAATCTTCTGAATACCGGCTCGTTTCCCAATCCTAGTGGGAAATCCCCACGGGTTGATCCTAAAATCTATAATACTCCCGAGCCCGTTGTTCATGTCGATCCACCCCCATTAAGTGATAAGCCCGAGCTCTTGAATCCCAAACCATCAAGCCCTCATGACCAAGCTTTCAGAATTCAAGGGTGTGGTTTTACCACTCATGGACACGCCATGGGCCTACACCAAGGTACCGTACCTCTCTCTCATCCCTCTAATGCTTTGAATTCCAATGCATCAATAAAGGTTACATTCCTAGCATGGGAGGGCATGGTGAAAACCATGTTGGGAATGGGATGATTGGTACCGATTTTGGCAACATGGGAGGGCATGGTGAAAACCATGTTGGGTATACAGGCTTTATGAATCCGAACAGTCCGTATGGGGGTTATGGTGCACCTAATCAATTTCCGAACATGAAAAATCTGATTTCCGACCAGTATGGAGTTCCTCCAGCTTATAATTTCACTCATGCACTGAATGTGGATCCTAATTTTAATGGTGGTGGCACTTTTGATCCGTATTCTTTGTTTGGGGTATGAGTCTTAATACCCAAAATGCCCCTCCCGTCCTCGTTATAAAAGAGGTTAGCAAAGCCTTTGTGGGGGAAACTATTTCATCTTGTGTATCTCTTCCTCCTGAGGTTATGGCTATTGATATTCGTTCGCTTGATTTTGCTTGGCTTCCGATTTTTCACGGGTTTGCTAAAGAGAATCCTCTCCAGTTCTTACGTTAATTTTTATGGCAAGTCTCGAGTTTCCACCGCCTGAATATAATGAGTTTAGAGCATCTTCAACTCTGTTGTTTTTTGTATGCTCTTCAAGATAAGACATTGTCATGGTTTATGAGTATCCCCTCCAATTCTATTCATACATGGAATGAGCTATCGGCAAAATTCTTGGATCATTACTATTCCGCATGAAAGACGGTCGAGTTGAGGATCAAGATTATTTCGCTTAAACAAAAAAAAAGAGCCATTTAACTCTGCTTGGGCTCGTTTCCAAGATCTTCTCACGAGTTGTCCCCATCATCATATGGCGAAGGTGATTTTAATTCAAGCTTTCTATGAGGCATTCGACCCACATTTCTAATATATGGTGGATACTTTGGCGGGAGGTAATATGAAAGAACAACCTCCTCAAGTGGTTCACAAGATTTTCACCACTCTCGCCAAAAATTCTCAACAAAAGTAAACTCAGGAATTGTATTCTAATGCCAATGTAGTGAGTGAAATGTCATCCCCTACGAAGCTTGAGCTGGAAAAGAAAATCGCAGTTATGGATGCTCAAATCGCTAAGTTGTCTAGCCCAAGCCCGGATCCCCCGTGTGATTCGTGTGGAATGATTGGTCATGATACCATATATTGTTTGTAGAACCCCTCTTTTTATATGTCGATGCCTCAATCAGAGGAAGTATGTGGGGTTCAAGGGTATCAAGCGGGACCCAGTGTTGCTAAGCCGCTTTTTGATCGTTCGCCAAATTACAATCCTCCTTATCACCTAAGCAAACGCATGCATCCAAATTGTATTTATGACAATACAAATGTGGGTGTTAATCCTCACGTGGGTCCATCACATCCACTGATTCCGGTGAATGCTCCTACTCCACATTCAGATCTGACTCTCTTGGCCATCATGTAACCATTGCAATCAGTTTCTGTTATGGTAGCTTCGTTCGACACCAATTTCAATGCTCTTGAGGCTACGAAAAATGTGTGAAACACCAATATGGGACCATTTAGCAAGTTATGTGAATATGTTAAAGCAATCTAATGAGAGAGGCAAGTTTCCAAGCCAACCGTCACACGCTCATGCGGTCTCGACCCTTCGAAGTGGTAGGGTGGTTGACAATAAGGTTTTCGCGCCGTCCGAGGAGGAGGTGGGTCCTATTCCAAATGTCGTTACACCTCCACATTCTATCCCCATGGGTCCCACTTCAACAAAGGACCTTCTCGAGGGCCTACACAAGTCTTCAAATGCCTACAAGCCACCAACTCCCAAGGCTTCTATGCCCTATCCGACCCGGTTACAAAATGCTAAGAAAGATGGACAATTCCAAAGGCTATATGATTTATTGTCTAATGTCAGTATTACTCTTCCTTTGTTAGATTCCATCCGGGATATGCCCGTTTATTTCATGTTCTTAAAGGATCTTTCCTCCAAGAAGCTTGTGAGCAATCCGAATGAGAGAGTATTATCTATCTAAGGAGGTAAGTGTGGTTTGTGACCCTTCTCTCTTGGATCTTAAGAAGGAGGACCTCGGCTCGTTTTATATTGATATCATACTAGGGAATGGAAAAGTAACTAAAGGCATGCTTGATTCTGGGGCGGGTATTAATTTGATGTCATTTTTTATTTATGAACAATCGGAACTTGCTCCTTTACAAGAGATGCGTATTTGCTTATAATTGGCCGATCGGTCAATTAGATACCCAAAAAGGATGATCAAGGACGTTCTTGTCCAAGTTGGGGACATCGTGGTTCCAGTCAATTTCGTAGTATTGGATGTTGGCATGGTGAAGAATGATGGCGCCGAACACGCTATCTTGCTAGGCCACCCATTTTTTGCTACAACTCAATTATTGATAGACATTAGGAAGAAGAATCTTAATTTATCCGTAGCGGGTAAATCGGTCACGTTTTCTATGTCTGACTTGCCATCGATTCTATCATGCAGATTGCTTACTTATTGATGAGATCCAAGAATTGGTCGAGCTAGTATATATGGTGAAAGAGAGCAATGAGGAGGAGGTTGGCCGGGGAGTCCATAATAAGGGTTGTTGTGAGGATGATGAGCCCCTTGTTCATAATGTCAATTCAATTGTGTTTCAATGTGAAAGCGGCTTGGGTGAGCGAGATTGTTTTTTTGTCATTGAAGGCAACGACAAAATTTTGGCGGGGGAGGTGGAGATTGTTAATGATATATTGGGAGTCAAGTTAGCCCCCATTTAAAAGCTTGAAGATTGTCTTGAGGGGATCGGTGAATTGTTCAAGTTAGCCCCCAACGAGGTCGAGAGGAGGCACAAGCCCGAGCTTAAGCCTCTCCCATCTCACCTCAAGTATGTCTATTTAGAAGAAGAGGAGAGCAAACCGGTCATTATCTTTGCTAATTTAAATAGAGAAGAAGAGGAGAGGTTGATCGAAGTGCTTAAAGCTCATAAGGGTGCGATTCGTAGGAGTCTTGGAGATATCAAGGGAATTAGCCCTTCGATTTGCATGCATAAAATCGTATTGGAGGATGATGCCAAACCATCTCGAGAATTCCAAAGGCGTTTGAATCCAAACCTTAAGGAAATAGTGAAAGCTGAGATATTTAAGTAGTTGGAGGAGGACTTGATTTTTGCAATTGCTGAGAGTGAGTGGGTGAGTCCCATTCACATAGTACCGAAAAAGAGTGGCATAACCATTGTTGAGAATGAAAAAGGAGAGTTGTTGGCCACGAGGGCTACAATGGGATGGAGGATGTGTTTCGATTTTAGAAAGTTAAATACGGCCACCAAGACGGATCATTTCCCTTTCCCGTTTATCGACTAAATGTTGGAAAGACTAGACGGCCATCATTCTTATTATTTCTTAGACGGGTTATCGGGCTACTATCAAATTTCAACCGCACCCGAAGATCAAGCCAAGACGACTTTTACTTGCCCGTTGGGAATGTTTTCTTTTCGTAGAATTCTATTAGGGTTATGCAATGCCCCCGGAACATTTCAAAGGTGTATGCTCTCGATATTTTCCAACATGATCAATAAATTTCTTGAAGTCTTCATGGATGACTTCTCTATATATGGGGACTCGTTTGATGACTGTTTGAAAAATCTTGAAAAAGTGCTAGCCCAATGCGAAGAGACGAGTTTGACCTTAAGTTGGGAAAAGAGCCATTTCATGGTTCGAATTGGCCTTGTTCTTGGGAATTTGATTTTGGAACGAGGGATTGAGGTCGATAAGGCCAAAATTGAAGTTATTGAAAAGCTACCCCCTCCTCTCAACGTTAAGGATGTGAGAAGTTTCGTTGGGCATGTCGATTTTTATCATCGATTCATAAAAGATTTCTCAAAAATTGCTGGCCCTTTATGCCGATTGTTAAGAAATGACGTCCCTTTTGAATTAGATGAAGCTTGTGGGGGCACTTTCATATCAATAAAGAAGAGTCTCATATCCACCCCCATCATAGTGGCTCCCGATTGGAGTTTACCTTTTGAGTATATGTGCGATGCTTCAAATGAGGCGCTGGGGGCCGTTCTTGGCCAACGAGTGGATAAGTTGTTGAGGGTTGTGTATTATGCGAGTTTGATGCTCAATGATGCTCAAAAGAATTACACGACAACCGAAAAAGAGATTTTGGCCGTGGTCTTTGCTCTTGAGAAATTCTGACCTTACATTATTGGATCACGAGTCATAGTCCATTGTGATCATGTAACTTTTTACTATTTGTTCTCCAAATCCCAAGCTAAACCTCGCCTCATTTGTTGGATTTTATTGCTCCAAGAATTCGATATCGAGATTAAAGATCGTAAAGGTTGTGAAAACGCGGTAGCCGATCACTTTTCAAGGATGATCACGAATGGTGGAGACGGGGTAGCTATAGGTGAAAAGATCCAAGAATTTGTTTGAAGTGGCTCAAGCACCTTGGTATGCCGTTTATGCGAATTATTTGGCAAATGGTGACCTCCAACCGGATATGAGTTGGCAAGAGAAAAAGCATTTCCTTGTTATGTATAAAGTAGGAAAGGATGGGATGATTAGAAGGTGTGTCATTGAGGATGAAATGCAAGATCTCCTAAATTCTTGCCACGATCACCAAACCGGGGGCCACTTTGGAGGAAGAAAGACGGCCCTTAAGATCTTTAGTGCGGGTTTTATTGGCCTGCACTGAATTATGATGCTCAAGTTCATATTCAAACATGTGACAAATGCCAACGCACGAGGAGTATCTCAAAAAGGAACGAAATGCCCTTGGTGGGAAATTTGGTAGTTGAGATATTTGACGTTTGGTGGATTGATTTTATGGGGCCGTTCCCCAAATCTGTAGATGGATACAAATATATTCTTTTAGGGGTCTATTATGTGTCAAAATGGGTTGAAGCTATCCCTATAACCAAATATAATGCTTAGGTGGTGGTTAAATTCGTGAGAGAGAACATTTGTGCTCGTTTTGGCTTTCCAAGAGTTATCATTAGTGATGGTGGTAGCCATTTTTGCAATAAACTATTTGAGAAGATCATGATGATCTATGTGATCAAGCATAAGATAGCTAGGCCGTATCATCCTCAAACATCGGGGCAAGTTGAAACAAGTAACAAGCAAGTGCAGAGCGTACTTGAGAAAATGGTGCAACCTAATCGTAAAGATTGGCCGAGGAAGTTGAGCGATGACTTGTGGGCCCTCTGAACGGCCTACAAAATGGTTCTATGTATGAGCCCTTATCGTTTGGTCTTTGGCAAATCTGGTCACTTTCCGGTTGAATTTGAGCATAAAGCATTTTGGGCGATAAAATCCGCGAATATGGACTTGAAGGAGGTCGTCCTTGAAAGGATGTTGCAAGTGGAGGAGTTAGACGTGCTTCGGAACGTTCAATACGAAAATGATTGTATCTATAAGGAGTGGATGAAGAAAATCCATGACGAGAGGATAGTCTCAAAAGAGCTTGAAGTTGGTATGCCCGTCTTGCTCTACAACTTTTGTTTGGCCTTGCATCCTGGCAAGTTGAAATCAAAGTAAATGGGGCCCTATACAACTGAAGAGGTCAATCCGAGTGGTGCAGTAACCTTAATCGACCCTAAGACTCAAGAACGATTCCAAGTCAATGTCCATTGGGTCAAGCCCTATCGTCACAGCTTTCTCTTTCCACCCGACAAAGAGGTCATAGATTTAGTAGATCCTCCCGTCTCAACTTTACCATGAGAAAGAAGGGAGTTCGTCAAGCTAATGACGTAAAACAAGCGCTTATTGGGAGGCAACCCATGTTCTTTTTGTTTATTTATTAATTTTTACATTTCTTACTTTCTTATTATATAAAAATCCAAAAATATTCAAAAAATTGAAAATTAAAAAAAAATTGTGTTGTCTTTTGGATTTTCTTTTTAACTCTTGGTTTAATCTTGTTTTGATTCATGTATATATATTTTCTTGTGTTTTTTATTGTGTGTGATTTTCTTTTATAAAGTTTTATTTTCTGACTTCAACCTTGGTCGATTTGATAAGATTGGTAACACTCACTGACAAACGAGAAATTACATGCTAATTGACGGTTTAATTCCGGTGATTATATGTGCTTAATATTATCATATATGCTTATTTCTCGTTTAATTGTTATTATGAGCAATCAAGCACCAATCGTATATTTCTTCTCTATTTTGCAGTATTTGGTGCAATCCTTAGAACCCTAGGATATGTTATATTATGCCTCTGGGACGAAATAGGGTCGGGGTTTATATAGAAATCCTTTTTCTTGCCGCCCAAGATTCTTCCTAAAATAATTCCGCCGAGTCGGCGTCGACGGAGTGTCGACTGACGCGAACCAGCCCTCGGCGTCGACGCGAATCACCTGCCTGCGTCGTCCAGCGTGCGTCGACATCGACGCTTCAGAGCATGAGCGTCGACGTAGCGTCGACTGCATGGGTCGACATCGACGCTTCAGACATGAGCGTCGACGTAGCGTCGACATCGACGCTTCAGAACATGAGCATCGACGTAGCGTCGACTGACGCGAGCCAGCCTTCGGCGTCAACCGCACATCGCGTCAACGCGTCATCGACGCACCATCCTGATTCTTGATTTTTCTCTCCATGATTCGTCAATCCTCGTTTCTCTACTTCCTTGTGAGACATCCTTCGATAAATA
>BMAC01000606.1:575841-607249 GCA_014905375.1 Phtheirospermum japonicum | reverse complement strand
GCCTGAGAATTACCAACATCATCACCATCAAACCGTGCACCAAGCTTGGTGATGAGAATAGATTCGAGCTTGGAGATGGAGAGCACCACCTCACCCCAATGAGCATTTATACTGCTCAGAATGTTGGTGATTGCTTCTAACTTGTCGGCTACGTTCCGCATGTCTGCGAAACGTTCTTCCTGCATTTAGCTTCATCAGCAGGACAATTTGTTTTCCTGAGTTTCCATTAGTTTGCGAAGAGGTCCCGAAATCGTGTTTTCAGCCATTATTTTTTTGAGATGGAGCTTAAAATTTAAATTGCCAGAAAGGTGTTGTGAAGATTAATATTTTCCACAAGCAGGGGTATTTATACAAACAAGTTCAGTGCACCTCTTTGAATTRTCAATGCCTTTTCAATTTTCCGATGCATCATGCCTTTTCAATTTCAAGGAACAACACAACCGCTTAAATTCTAGGTTTAAATAAATATTAATGCTGCTTCACGCCTTTTCGGATTAAATGAAGATAAATTATATGTAAAATAATAAATGCAAAAAATAAATACATACCTTGATCATATCAATTTGCAAAGAGACGGTGCACAAAAATGTTGCACAAAGAGGGAAAAATAGGCTGGTAGGTTTTCGGTTAATTTCGAAAATTTCAACTGCAAATTCAATAGCAAAGATGAAAAATATTTGGGTGGAGTTTTGAATTTCTGTTAATCAATTATAAATGTGAAGATTCAATTCAAAATTATTAGTTTTCTACTAATTTTAAAAATGTCGGCATTCACAATATGAATTGGTTGTTGACAGAGCTACCGATGCATATTGTATGATGCCAAGATAATTAGCATTGGTTTTGAAAATAAACCGATGCTATTATTATCATACTAGACTTTAATTTATATATGCATCGGGTTCAGTAATAAACCGATACTTAATATTTTGAAATTTCTCGGCCGACTTTTATTCACTTTTTTCCCGCGGCGCGAGCGCGTAATTAAATTTGAATAAGCATCGATTTTTCAACAGAACCGATTCTCTCGTTTGGTTCCAGGCATCGGTTGTCCTACAACAACCGATGCTATTTATTTTATAGAAATTTTGGGTCTTTTTATTATTATGTGCATCGTTTAATGTCATAAAAATCGATGCTTCATGTTTTAAAATTTTTGCTCAGCCACTTATGATCACCTTATTCTCGCGAACGGGCACGTAATTAAATTTGAATAGGCATCGGTTCTAGCCGGAATCGATGCTCGTATTTGGTTATAGGCATCGGTTGCTCTACATAAACCGATGTTATTTATTTTACAGAAATTTTTGGATATTTTTATTATTATGTGCATCAGTTAATGTCATAAAAATCGATGCTTCATGTTTTGAAATTTTTGCTCAACCACTTATGATCGTCTTATTCCCGCGAATGAGCGCATAATTAAATTTGAATAGGCATCGGTTCTAACAGCAATCGATGCTCGTATTTGGTTATAGGCATCGGTTGCTTTACATGAACCGATGCTTATATATTTTTTGGGTTTATTTCTATTATAGGCATCGGTTGATGTACAACAACGATGCATTTTGATTTTTCCTGGATTATATAGATATCGGTTGTTTGACCAAAACCGATGTCTATTTATTTTAATAAAAAATTTCGGTTATCTTATTATTATACGCATCGGATGTTGACGAACAACCGATGCCATTAATATATAGGCATCGGTTGTCTTTATACAACCGATGCATATAACTTTTATTTATTACAAAAAAAAACTCGCGCGACTATAGGCATCGGTTTCTGGTTTAAAATCGATGCATATAACTTTCTTAAATTATAAAAAAGACCACGCGCGACTATACGCATCAGTTTTTGAGAACAACCGACGCCTATAACCCTGTTCCGATGGCGGTTTTTTGTAGTAGTGATAGTGAAAAACCAATACATTATAGTACCAATACATCATAGTATAAAAACTAATACATCATAATACAGGTCAAAATTTTATAAAAAATCAATACTTTCAAATATAAAAACTAATATATCAAAGTACAAAAACCAATACATTATAATATCGGGTCAGATAACCTAACGGGTCATGAGTCGATCTGGTCTAACAACTTTTTAGTTACTTTCTAAGTATATTTATGATTTAAGTATCTAAAAACATCCTTAACAACCCTAATGTGTTCTTTTTTTTAATTTCTCATGAATTAAAGTAACCCAACCCACCCAACCAACAAAGCAATCCATATCTCCTAACTCAACTAATGGGATTAAGCACGTCTAGTTATTTACTCAATCATATTTAAAAATAAAAATGAATAAATGATCAACAGTCCCGTTTCTATGCATTCTTGAAATTTATTAAGATGTGTGCATCATATTGAACCGTCTCCAATGAAACTGTAGATACCCTTCTAAGTCCATGCATTTAATTTCCCTTTTAACTTTTGGTTCCCTTTTTTTTCCCTTGCTAGGAAACAGTGACAATAATGAATTTAATTATGAATAATTTGGAGAGATTAAAGTGTTGGTAAATTGGTGTACTATAGTAATTAGAGAACTGGAAATATGAGTCACACATTTTGAAACTTGATAAATGGCATGTAATGTGTGTACTTAAATGAAATATATTGACTGGAGTCAACAAATAATTCTTCAACAAATAATTCTTCAGCCTTTTCTTTATCTTGTAGTTTGAGCAAATAAAGTGGACGGTCAAGAGTTGACTCTTCACATCTGGTGACTTGTAATTTAGGCTGTTGATCCGGTTTATATTAACCAGTTACTGACGGTTATTAAACGGATGATCGGTTACGGTTAATCGTTGACCTAGTGGTGTTGAACCGGTTTCGATTAATTGGTTAATCGCCGGTAAATAATCGGTTGACCAGTTACGGTTAATCGTTGACCGGCGGTCACGTTTAAAACCGTAACCGTCAACCGGTCGACGGCGGTTAGGTTACAGTTAACAAATCGTTTAACCTTAACTGATGCGGTTAACCGCCAGTTAACCGATTTTTTTAAATTTTAAAAAAAAATCGTCAGCAGTATAACCGCGGCGGTTGATAGCCGTTGATAATCAACGGCTGATATCAACTAGCCGTTGAAGATCAGCGGCTCAAATTCAAACAACAATAACCGTTGGGCATGGCTTTTTTTTTTTTTTTGCAGACACCTATAAATACTCCACTCTCCAACACCAATCCTCACACCAGTTCATCTCTACTATTCTTCTTCTCTTATATTTTCAAGCTTAAAGTCAAGTTTCTAATTTTTGCAAAAAATAATATTATCAATAATATTCTTATTCTTCATTCCTAATCTCGTTTTACTTAATTCTCGTTTATAATATCACTATGGCAAGCTCTTCCCGTAATGTCAATACCAACACTCCAACCTCTTCTCGTCGAGGTCGAGAATCCCGACGAGAATTTTCGGCCGTTCCTGAAGATTATGTTTCCGATGAGATGACAGTGGAAGAAGTTGAGAACCTATATAATCAAATCAACTTCGACTCGCAAAATCAAACCAATTTTGAAGAGGAATTACAGAGCTCCAATTAAGAAGAAGCGGCGGCCGCCGTCAATTTGGATGAAGATGAGGAGGGAGCAGATGATATGCCACCGTCTCAATCGAAATTGAGGTAATTTGTTTCTCCCATCTTTCGATTGCATTTCACAAAAAAGACGATCAACGGCGAACCTCGAGCGCAATGTAATTATTACTCGACTCATTACGCCTTCGGTTCTAAAAATAATAGAGGCTACGGGTCGCTCAAATACCACATGGAGAAGAAGCATCCCAACAAATACGGCGCCATTAGTTCTCAAACATAACTAAACTCATCATCTTCATCTACCGCCGGCGTCGGGACCGGCGGCCAATGTACGAGTTCTTCTAGTTTATTTCAATAATACCGAATGTGGTCATAGAAAGTTTCTTGCAAAATTTGTTTCCGTTATGAGTCTTCCTTTTAATCATGCGCATAGTAGTCATTATGAAGATTATACTAGGGGTGCGTTTAATCCATCTAGCACTAGGATTTCACGAAATAAATTGACTCGCGATATTAAAAAAATGGCCGGTGAGTATAAATTGAATTTGATTTCAATATTTGATAGTTTACCTCATAGTGTCTCTATATGTTCAGATATTTGGATTGATTCTTTTAAGAATCATAACTATATGGGAATTACTTGCCATTGGATTGATAATTCCTGCACTTTGAAAAAACGTTTAATTGCATACAGAAAGTTTGATAATCAACATACGGTGGTGAATATTTCGTGCAAAATCTCCACTGTTTCGTCCAAGTATCATTTAACTAACAAATTTTTTTCAATTTCATTTGATAATGCCGCCGCTAATACGGCTAGTTTAGATTTGTTAAAAGATACTTGGCAACCCACTATTGGCGGCAAATTTTTTCATGTTAGATGCATTTGTCATATTTTGAATTTATGTGTTCAAGATGGTTTAAATCTTTTTAAATCTAAAATTCAACCGATTAGGAGTGCTATATATTATCTACGTTCCCACGATTCGCTTCAAAAAAAATGGCGAGGATTTTGCAAGGCCAATCAATTGCATCCAAAAATAATTTTATTAGATGTGTCAAATCGTTGGAACTCTATTTATAAATTACTTAATGATACTTTTGAATATAAAGATCCATTGTATTCATTTTTTTAATAATGATGTAAAATTAGAAGGTCTATGATTTTAAAAATAAGTCTCAAATTCACGATGTTGTTAATCAATGTTAACAACACCAGTTAACAACATCGACCAGAGTAATGAAAATTTATGCAGCGGAATTTAAAATATGAGAACACGATTAAACAAATTCAGTTCACAAGTAAATACTTGTGAACTTGGGTGTACAAACCCGAAAACTATATTACTTTCACTTTACGTTCAATACACAATATAAAGTAATATATGAAAACTAAATATCAAGAAACTTGATACTAAATACTTGTTGCTGAAATGGCAAGATCTCTTCCGTCAGTCACGCAACTTCAAAGATCTTGTAACTCACGAACGTTGGCTCCAAGTAGTTTTCTTCTTCGTGTTCTTCTTCTCTTGTGCGTCTTCCTTGCGTCTTGCGTCCTTCAAAAAGTCCCGTGCGTCAATCCTCTAAAAAACCGTAAGTCCAAGCTTTAGGATTTCTAATGTCTTAAATAGACAATTCTAAGATCCTAAACTTGGTAAATACCTAAAAACAAATCCTAAACACAATCTAGGAATAATTAAAGTCTTGTGCATAAACTAGGAAACATAATATTGACCTATGTCTAGTTTCCTAACTTATTTTGTGCACAAGAAAGGCAAATAACAAAATAGGAATTATTGCCAAAAATAAATCACTCAACAATCTCCCCCTTTTGCCTTTCTTGACAAAACACTACGACGCAACCACAAATGAAAATAAAAAAACTAACTCCTCCTAAACAAAACGCCAATTCTGTTAACACTCAGACCAACATTACAAACCAACATTGTTCAAATAACAAAACAAACAGAGTAAAGGAACTTAATGATTTCGAATCCTCTTTGACCGTCGAGGAGATGTCGAAGTTCCTTCACCACTCTTCTTCCTCTTCTTCTTCTCCCTCAATTTCATCATCTTCTTCAAACCCTTGTTGCGCGCATGAATTCGCTTACGCCTCTTCTCTTGAGCAAGGCTCGCCAAGGCTTCGGCGGCAACAGCATCTTCAGCAGCATCATTCTCATTCTCGGCAACATCAGCAACATCCTCTCCATCAACACTTTCTCCCCCTACGTTCGCGTCATCCTCTCCCCCGTTTTGACCAGAAAGGGAAAGGGCCTCCAACAACGAGCAACGAAGTGCCTGCAGCTTAGAAATCTGCAAGTCAATGGAAGCAACATGCGCACGCAGGAGCTGCGCAGAAATGCGGACCATGTTGGGATCGTCCTTCTCAACATCACTATCAACATCAGCAGGAACTGGAGCCTGCCAAGGCAAATCGATCACCATAGCACCAGTCGTGTGTTGGCCTCGAAAAGCAAACCAATCCGCATCACCAGTGAGCACATCATCTGGGAGAAGCGTCAGACCTTGGTTCTTCAACAAGCTGAAAATAAGAGAAGGAAAACACAACGAGGCAGCAGACCTTGATGTGGAAAACTTAGTCACAATATCAAAAACATGATGTCCGAAACTGAACTTTACACCCTTCCCAAGCTTGAACAAAAACTGGGCCTGAGGCCGAGTAACAACTGTAGTGTTCTTGGAAGGGACCCAGTTGCAAAGAGCCACTTTATGCATAATAGAATACAAAGACGAGAGCCTAGTGCTCGGCAGTTGCTCAAACCAGGAATGTACCATACCACCAGATAAAAAAGACACAACCTCATCCATATCATCCACAGCAAAATTACCCCGATGTGAAGTGGTGCCAAATAAATCATCAATTAAGTCAGGAGTGAAGGCAAACACTTTACCACGCAGAAAAACTTTCCCATAGTTCACAGAGTTTAAATCAACCATCGAGGGCAGCATATTTGCATAGAACTCAAGAACTATGTCTCGAACAAATGGAATGGCGGTAGAGACTGTGGAATACATACCATGAAATCGGAGGTAGGCTATCAGGTTGTGGCGCTCAAACAAATCAATCGGCACTTTTTTCTCAGCGATCATATGGCGAGTTTGATAAACATCAAACAGCTCAGCAGCCTCAGCAGTTAAAAACTTCTCGGAAAAGGGCTCCATGTACTCAATCTCGGGTGTAGGAGTAGCAGTGCCAGATGAGGACTGGGAGTGAGCACAGGCAGCCGAGGAGGACTGCGTGGAAGAATGAGATGGAATGGGAACAGATGCAGTGCGGGAGGACGAGACAGACTTTGAGCGACTCAATGTTAGTAAGGGGCTACCAACATGACTAACAACATCATCCTTTGCAGCTGCCTTCTTTTCTTCTTGTCCTTTTTGAATGCAGCAAGAATATCTTTCAAGGGCATATCCATTGAACAGTCAAGGGAATGTTCAAAAAGACCTGTGTCAAACTCAGGTGATGCAGCACGAATTGGAGACGGCGGGGGAACATCAGTAGGCGACTTGGCGGAACTAGTAACTTCGCCGGTAATAAAATCCAGCACAGTATATGGAGGCGAAGAATACTCAGTAGCAGATGACTTGGGAGAGACTTTGACCTTTGCCTGGCTGGGAGAGACATTGTCTTTGGTCAGGCCGGGTCTCCTTTTGGCTTTACGTACAAGCTGTTTCCGGCGAGTAAACCGCTTTTTCTCCGGCAAACTAGGAGCAGAAGCAGACGGTGGCACATCTCCGGCAATCGGAGCAGTAGGCTCAAAATCATGATCATCGGGATCAGACTCCACAACAAAATCCTCCTGGAGGTCCATGTGTTCAATCGGCACGTGGCGGCGCAGACCTGCCTTGCTCTTTGGGACCGCGGGCGGCACAACGCCGGGCGGTATGTTGCGCAAATGCCTGGACCGCTTCAAGGTAGGATTCCCTACGCGGCCAAAGGTCTCAGCCACAAAAGCTAGATCGGGGGGGTTATCGACGTCAATCTCGTTCACGGGCTGTCCATGGAACACCTGAGTAACCGGCGTAGCATCGACCGGCGATGGAACAGGCACGGCAGCAAGAGAATCAGGCGCATGCAATTTATGCGACGATGTTGATAGTGGTGGGTTTGACGAGCTACCACCACCAATCTCTTCACGAATATCTAGGTCGCCCATCTTTGGATACGGGAACGGAATCTGGTCGCCGGAGCGGCGAACCTCCTCTGGTAGTTCAGGGACTGTCGGTGGTGGAGAGCTAGACATCCTGCAAAATCTCACAAAAACACACAACCAAGAACAGAAATTCGAGAGAATTGGAGAGGATTAAGGAGTCTGAGAGTTGTAATTCGAAAGGGGTTTGGGGATTGTGATCAAACGGTAAAAAAATACAGCTTTTTATCCCTAAAAAACGACCGTTGCACTAGGAGAGAGAGGGTAGAAATAAAAGGAAAATTCCCAAAAAAAAAAATTACCGGCCGATTTTTGTCTTTTAAAACACGATTTTTGTTTCCAAAAAAATAAAGCCACTCCTCCTAGAATTAGGCTACGTGATCACACAGGTTATCCCACTAACTTTTTCCATAAATTTTTTTTCCTAAAGCCTTTTTTTTTTAAATTGCACAACTTAATCTACAGAATAGGTCGAAAATACAAAGCTGATTTAAATGAACCATCAGGACAGTTGAATCTATCTTGTGCAATGTTAATTTTCACTGACCAAATTCACCTCGTTATTACCTGTCCAACCGTCCGATTATAACTCCACTGAAACACTCGGTTAGCTAAATTCAAAACAAAATTAAGAGATTTCAAGCAAGACAAAAACACAAGAAACATAACGCACAGTAAGATGGCATCTTCACAAAGTATGAATGTCCTACGGGATGCCTAAAAATCATGACCTAAAAGGTTAAAACCGAACACATTATGATTTCAGTGTTTTGATCCAATGTTGCTTTTTATTACTAACAACGTTATAAACCAACATTGCCCCAGGTGAAGTCAATGGAAACTTACCCCTTAACCCAAGTTAATGACTATGTCAAAATCTCTCAAGAAGGCAAATTTTAAAGATTGGAGCATTTTGAGTCCAGATTTTCTTTATCCTTGAAGGGATTTAAATCTTTTAATCTTCAGCAATTGCCGTTAAACGCCTCTTGTTCTTGGACCTGGGAGAAAACCAGTTTCTGCGGGCAAGTCCCACAATCACCTAATTTTGAAGAGGTTGGTTCTTTTTGTCATTACTTTCATTGCAACAGAGGACCTTATTGCACTTTCAATCAAACTCAATGCATTAGTATAATGTATGAAAAGAAAGATAAAGATGCATGCAAAATAATACAGATGTTGTGACTGATGTTGATAAGTAGTGTCACAACATCACAACCAACATTGGTTAGATAATGCATATACCGAGATCTCTTCTCAAACGAGAGAAGGTCTCGTAATCTAATGCCTTAGTAAAGACGTCAGCCAGCTGATTATCAGTTCAAATATGTTCAAGGCTAACAATCTTTCTCTCAACTAGGTCTCGAATAAAGTGGTACCTTATGTCAATGTGTTTGATTCGAGAATGCTGGACTGGACTTTTGGAGATGTCAATGACACTGGAATTGTCACACAACACCGTCAAGATACTACTATGCAGACCATAGTCTTCAATCATTTGGTTCATACACAGTAATTGTGTGCACGCACTTCCAGCTGCAATGTACTCGGCTTGAGCTGTAGAAAGAGAAATACAATTTTGCTTTTTGTTGTACCAAGAAATTAGATTATTACCCAGAAAAAAACATCCTCCAGTAGTACTCTTCCTATCTAGTACATCTCCAGCCCAATCCGAATCAGTGAATCCTAAAAGTTCAATACCAGTATCTTTCGTGTACCACACACCTAGTTCAGTTGTACCAGCAATGTACCTAATAAGTCTTTTAACCGCTTTCAAGTGTGACTCTTTTGGATTAGACTGATATCTAGCACATAAGCACACACTATACATAATATCTGGTCTACTTGCTGTCAAATACAACAAACTTCCTATCATACTCCTGTACATGGTGTTATCAACACCCTTACCAACATCATCTCTGGTCAGCTTTACAGTTTTGCCCAGCGGCGTTTTCTTAACAGTTTCACCCTCTAACCCAAACTTCTTGACTAAGTTCATTGCATATTTAGTCTGGGAGAGAAAAATACCTTCATCAAGTTGTTTAATTTGTAAACCAAGGAAGTACGAGAGGTTACCTTCCATGCTCATTTTGAACGTATCAGACATTCGAGTGACAAACTCCTTGACCATCTGCTCGTTAGTGGATCCAAAAATAATATCGTCTACATAAATTTGGACAATTAAGATGTGCTTGTTGGATTTAAGAAGAAACAAAGTTTTATCAACTTCCCCTCGTCTAAAGTTCAAATAAAACAAATGTTGAGTTAGCCTTTCATACCAAGCTCTAGGAGCTTGTTTTAAACCATAAAGTGCCTTTTTCAATTTTAAAACAAAATCAGGTTTTTGAGGATCCACAAATCCTTTAGGCTGCTCAACATATACTTTTTCACTTAAGACCCCATTCAAAAATGCACTCTTAATGTCTATTTGATGTAACAAAATTTTCATATGACAAGCAACAGAAAGCAAAAGTCTTACCGACTCAATTCGAGCAACAGGAGCAAATATCTCATCAAAATCAATACCTTCAATTTGCGTATACCCTTGTGCGACAAGTCGAGCTTTATTCCTCACATTGTTGCCTGCTTCATCAGTCTTGTTCTTGAGTATCCACTTGGTCCCTGTCACGTGAGCATTTTCTGGCCGTGGAACAAGATCCCAAACATCATTCTTGGTGAATTGATCCAGCTCCTCTTGCATAGCCCGAATCCAGAACTTATCCTTGAGTGCATCCTCCACGCGCTTGGGCTCTATTTCAGAAAGGTACAAAGACTCACGTATTTTAGAACAATTAGTAGACAAACATACATACCTGACCATTTCCTTGAAATTTATTTGTCGACGTCTTGTACTTCTTTCATCCATATCACCAATGATTTGGCCCACGGGGTGGTTTTTCTGGATTCTGGAT
This sequence comes from Phtheirospermum japonicum, assembly GCA_014905375.1. Classification (NCBI taxonomy): domain Eukaryota; kingdom Viridiplantae; phylum Streptophyta; class Magnoliopsida; order Lamiales; family Orobanchaceae; genus Phtheirospermum; species Phtheirospermum japonicum. The sequence continues at coordinate 596,621 of BMAC01000606.1, read as the reverse complement.
GGAATATCCCTCTGATGAAGATCAATGGGATTTGCTGGATCTTCTTCCTCTGAATCAGAATCAAATTCTGCAATTTGGCTCGATGTTTGTACTGATGTTGGTATCTCGGTATCAACATGGTTATCAACATCACTTAAATCTCTGAGTTCAGCATCTGCATCTTTGTTCTCAATACCTGCACCATCAATTGAAGTAGGAGTAACAATGCCCTGAGGGTTTTGATCATAAACCAGATCATCATCCTCGACAGGCTTGACTCCACTTGTTAGATCATCAAACTTGACATTTACTGACTCAAACATACTTCGAGTTCGAAGGTTAAACAACCTATATGCATGACTATTTTGAGAATAGCCCATAAAGATGCACTTCTCACTTTTTGAGTCAAGTTTAGCAAGATTATTTCTATCGTTAAGCACATAGAAAATACATCCAAACACATGAAAATGGCTCAAGTTTGGTTTCTTCCCAATCAACAATTCGTAGGGAGTTGCACATGAACCTGGTCTAAAATAAGCCCTATTCGTAATATGACATGCAGTGTTCATTGCTTCAGCCCAAAATCGTTTAGCTATCCCATTAGAAATGAGCATAGTTCTAGTCATCTCCGCTAGAGTTCTATTCTTACGTTCAGCTATGCCATTTTGTTGAGGGGTAATTGGAGAAGAAAATTCATGACTAATACCCTCAGAGATGCAGTATTTCAGAAAATATGCGTTTTCAAATTCCTTTCCATGATCAGTTCTAATTCTACCAATTTTTACATTAAATCTTACACATAGCTTCTTTGCAAGTTTTTTGAAAGCCTCAAAAGTTTCAGATTTTTCTTTTAAAAACTCTACCCAAGTAAACCTAGAATAATCATCAACAATCACGAAAACATACCTCTTACCACCAAGGCTCTCAACCTCAAGAGGTCCCATGAGATCCATGTGAAGCAGTTCAAAGCAGGATGATATAGTGAGACTTTGTTGGACTGGATGTGGCACCCTTACCTGTTTCCCCTTTTGGCATGCCTCGCACACCGGAATGATCTTGGTTTTGAGCTTGGGAAGTCCAGTCACAACTTCTTCCTTGGCCAGCCTATCCATCATCTTGTAATTTACATGTCCAAGCTTTTGATGCCATAGTTCTGAATCACTAAATTGGGACAACCTGGAAAAAGCATCACTGTGAATTTGGTAGCAATTATCTGAAGTTCTTTTGCCAGTGAGAATACACGATCCATTCTCCTCATAAAATTCGCACTTTTCACGGTTAAATTTAACGCTGAACCCTCCGTCGCACAGTTGACTTATGCTGATCAAATTTGTTGTAAGTCCTTCTACTAGCAGCACATTTTCCAATGTTACAACACCAGGAACATGAAGAGTCCATTGGCCAACTATTTGGCCATTTGCGCCTCCTCCATACTTCACTTTTTCACCTTTAAATCTGACAATTTTGGAGAGAAATTCTTCTGAGCCTGTCATATGCTTCGAGCATCCACTATCAAAATACCAGGCTCCAGGGACTAGAGACTTCAAGGAGGTATGGATCATATTGCACTTGACGCTGTTTTTCTTCACCCACACTTGTTTGTATCTGATGTTGGTATTGATGTTGGTAGCGCGGTTACTAACATTGGACTTGACAGGCATATTTGTCCTCTGAAAATGTCTTTTCTCGCCAATGATCTTCCAGCAAAAGGGCCGAATGTGGCCTGGTTCTCCACAATAATGACACACGAAATGTCTCCTCCTTTTCTTGTGGCGTTTGGAAGATTTTTGTTCTTGACTCGACACTTGCGTGGGTTGACTTGGCTTGTAACCTATTCCATGCTTAGAGGACTCTGGGAAGCTAACCTGCAAAATTTCATCAAGTTTCGCCTTACCTTTGTTTAGATTTGAAATTGTTCCTCGAACAGTGGTCAGTTCGTTCCTAATCTTTTCAAGCTCAGCATCCTTCTTGGTGAGAGATGATTCCAGTCGGACAATAATTTCGAGCTGATCCTCCTTTTCCTTGGTTAGCTTCTCTACTTCTTTTGCGAGATCTTTTGCTTTGAGTACCTTTTTACTCCAACTGACATACAATTTTTTGTGATCTTCACTCAGCTGCTCGTATTCCTCATAATAGTCAGTGGTCTCGGCATTCAGGCACACGATGTTATCTGCAAGCAAACCAACATGGATATCATCGTCCCAAACAACATGGGAGAATAGGGCTGGGACTGGATCAATTGTCTCGGAATCATTGAAGTCTTCAGTAAAGTCAGTAGCGACCATACTTTTCTTTCTAAGAAAGTTGGGACACTCATTCTTATAATGTCCCCAACCTTTGCATTCGTGGCATTGTATCTCATTGAGTGGTTTTGAAGAACTTGACACATTTAGAATTGAATTTGTGGATTGAGATCGTGGAAGAGTACGTCCGGTGAACTTTGGAGTGGATGTTTGTGTCCTGTTCCTTGTACTTGAGCTTCCAGAGTGGTTCTTCTTCTTCAAGAATTTGTTGAAGCGTTGAGTCACAAGGGCGAGTTCATCTTCTTCGAGAGTAGTCAACTCCATCCTTTTAACAATTCCATTAAAATCAAATTCCTCGTCATCTTCATCATTGACTGCAATTAAATAAGAAGAATAAGCCACATTCTTCTCTTTCAAGCTAGAGGGGACTTGTTCCATCTCGTATTGCTTGATATTTCCAACTAAGGTGTTGAAATCGATGTTATCAACATCCTTGGATTTTTCTATTGCCACCACCCTCATGCTATAATTCTTTGTAATGGATCTTAGCAATTTTCCTACAAGACGGGAATTAGTTATGGGTTCACCCATCTCTCTGCACTCCTCTGTTATTTCCGCCAATCTCACAGAGTAGTTCATGATAGATTCTTTCTCATTCATTCTCATAGCCTCGAATGTGGATAAGATCATTCTTAGTCTGGATTTCTTCACGCTTGCTGTTCCTTCACACACCCTTTGGAGTGCGTCCCATGCATCCTTTGCTGACTCACAATTTTTGATAATTCGATAGTAGCTAGCATCTACATAGCCACACAAGGCGTTGATGCATTTAGAGTTCCAATTTGCAGCAACTGCTTCGTCAGCAGTCCAATCTTCCTCTTTTTTTTGGAATAGCATCGCCCTCGCCATCCGTGACACATGGCTTTTCCCATCCAACAAGGACGGTCTTCCAAACACGTTCATCCATGCTCTTCAAGTGCCACCCCATCCTCTGTTTCCAAAGAGAGTAATTCTCACCATTAAGGATTAAAGGCCTCGGGTTGCCTTGAGCATCCATAGCACCTAAAAAATAAGGATCAATACTTAAAAGGTTAAGTAACCCGCTCTAGATGCCAATTGTAAAATTAGAAGGTCTATGGTTTTAAAAATAAGTCTCAAATTCACTATGTTGTTAATCAATGTTAACAACACCAGTTAACAACATCGACCAGAGTAATGAAAATTTATGCAGCGGAATTTAAAATATGAGAACACGATTAAACAAATTCAGTTCACAAGTAAATACTTGTGAACTTGGGTGTACAAACCCGAAAACTATATTACTTTCACTTTACGTTCAATACACAATATAAAGTAATATATGAAAACTAAATATCAAGAAACTTGATACTAAATACTTGTTGCTGAAATGGCAAGATCTCTTCCGTCAGTCACGCAACTTCAAAGATCTTGTAACTCACGAACGTTGGCTCCAAGTAGTTTTCTTCTTCGTGTTCTTCTTCTCTTGTGCGTCTTCCTTGCGTCTTGCGTCCTTCAAAAAGTCCCGTGCGTCAATCCTCTAAAAAACCGTAAGTCCAAGCTTTAGGATTTCTAATGTCTTAAATAGACAATTCTAAGATCCTAAACTTGGTAAATACCTAAAAATAAATCCTAAACACAATCTAGGAATAATTAAAGTCTTGTGCATAAACTAGGAAACATAATATTGATCTATGTCTAGTTTCCTAACTTATTTTGTGCCCAAGAAAGGCAAATAACAAAATAGGAATTATTCCCAAGAATAAATTTCTCAACAAATGAAAATGTTGATTTCGCTTTATTTTCGCATATGTGGGATGATTGCTATAATATGATGTCCCTTTTAAAAACTTTTAACGATGCCACCGTGGCTTTATCCGGTGTTTATTATCCTGCCTCATTATTTGTTGATCATTGTATTCAAATAGTACTTGTTAGTAGTGCTTTAAATCATAACTCTGAATTAGGTGAATGTATCGATAGTATGTTGAGTAAATGGGTCAAATATTTTCATTACATTCCCGAGGTTTTATTTATTACAAAAGTTTTAGACCCGGGTACGGATGGAGGGTTACTTAAATTTTATTACGATGCATTAGGACATTTTTTAGAAGCTTGTGGACTTCCAATCCCTAGCCTTATTAGTGTTTCTCACCAAGCACAACAATCTTTAGTTCAACTTTTTAAAGATTACAATGAATCTTCTAGTGATGATATTAATGTGTCCCCTTCCCCTTCCCCCGTCACTTCTAGTACAAGACTCAACGACCCTTGAGGAGCTCTAGCCCCATATATGAGATTGATTAAAGATACTAAACAAAAACGGCAAAGGGATAGTGTTAGTCGGTCAATGGAATTAAATAGTTATTTAGGGGCTTTTGAACTGAGTCCGGTTACAAAAAAGCCCGATGGTATTACTAATGATCTTGTGCAGTTTTGGTCAAAAGTGGTCAGTATTTTTCCCACACTCTCTAGGATTGCCAAGCAGGTCCTTGTCGTTCATGTTTCGATAGTTTCTGTTGAACAAACCTTCAGCACGGGAATATGTTAGATGAGTGTCGGTCTACCTTAACATCCAAAAAACTTGAAAATCAAATATTGATGAACGGTTAGGTGAAAGTCAAAAAACGAGAACAAGAAATGAAATTGGATCAATGTGAAGAAAGCGACATTACGATACCACTTCGGGAAAGCAAAGACAACGACGAATAGATAAGTAGTTAAGTGAGGTAAGTAAAAGAACTACATGGACTTTGATTCCTTTTCGAGGATACGTAGGCAATTTAATTCTAATATTAAAAGTTAAAATTTAATTTGAATTTCTGATATTAGAATTAAATTCAATTCCTTTTTTTAACTTATTTTTTCAAAAAAAAAAATTTATTCGAACTACGTGGACTTTGATTCCTTTTCAAGGATACGTAGGCAATTTAATTCTAATATTAAAAGTTAAAATTTAATTTTAATTTCTAATATTAGAATTAAAATCAAGTCCTTTTTTTAATTATTTTTTAAAACTTTTTACTTCAAAAAAATCTTATAATTTAATTTGTAATGTGAATTTGTTGTGTTATTTTGAAATAAATGCCATCATCTTGTTAATTTGGTTTTTTGTAAATATTTGCATTAAAATCAAGTCCTTTTAAATTTATTTTTTCAAAATAAATAAAAACTTCTTACTTCAAAAATTCTGATTTAATTTATCTCATTCTAATTCCATTGGAGTTTTAATTATTCAATTTTTATTTAAATTTATAAATCTAATATACAATATATATATATATATATATATATAATTATATATATAAACCGACGGTTAACCGCCGGTTTTCCGGTTAACCGGCCAATTCAGTTAACCGGTTTAACCGTAACCTTAACCAGTTCTCAGCTGGTTAGGTTACAGTTAATCCAAGACTGGTTAAAGTAACCGTCGATTAATTAACCGGTCGGTTAATAACCGTATTAACATGTCTACGTTGATCGGTAGTTAAGTTACGGTTAACCTGATCAGCTAATCGTAACCGGCGATTAACCGGCCTTTTTAAATAAAAATAAGAACCCGGCAGTTTAACCGTCGGTTAAAATAGGCGGTTAAACCACCCCGGTTAATAATCGTTTTGAATCAACGGCTAAGATCAACTAGCCGTTAAATATCAACGGCTAAGATCAATTAGCCGTTGAAGATAAACAGCTGAAATCTAAAAACAAAAACTAGCCGTTGGCGGTTAACCGCAGTTAATCGGTTTAATCGCCGGTTAACCGGTTAACGGCTAGTTATTCAAAGAAAAAACTTGTTTTGTTTTATTTAATACATTTTTCCACTCTCCAACACCAATCCTCACACCAATTCATTTCTACTATTCTTCTTCTTCTCTTATATTTTCAAGCTTCAAGTCAAGTTAATAATTTGTGCAAAAAATAATATCAGTAATATTCTTATTCTTCTTAATCTCGTTTTACTTAATTATCTTTTATGATATTACTATGGCAAGATCTTCTCGTAATATTAATACCAATACTCCAAGCTCTTCTCATCGAGGTCGAGGTCGAGGATCTCAACGACAATCTTCGGCCATTGCCGGAGATTATTTTTTCGATGAGATGACGGCAGAAGAAGTTGAAAATCTATATAATCAAATCAACTTCGGCGAGCAAAATAAAACCAATTTTAAAGAGGATTTACCTATCCCCGATGAATCCGAACCGCCGGCCGCCGACAATTTGGATGAAGATGAGGAGGGAGTGGGTGATATGCCACCGCCTTAATTGAAACCGAGGGAATCAACCCCCCATCTTTCGATTTTATTTTACAAGAACGACGGTCAACGACGAACCTCGAGGGCAAAGCAATTATTGCAAGACTCATTACGCTTTCGATTCTAAAAATAATAGAGGTTACGGGTTGCTCAAATACCACCTGGCGAAAAAGAATCCCGACAAATACAGCGTGGAAAGCTCTCAAACACAATTAAACTTCTCATCTTCATCTACCGCCGGCGTCAGGACCGACGGCCAAGGTACGAGTTCTAGTAGTTTATTTCAATATACCGAAAGTGGTCATATAAAGTTTCTTGCAAAATTTATTTCCGTTATGGGTCTTCCTTTTAATCATCGCATAGTAATCATTATGAAGATTATACTAGGGTTCATTTAATCCATCTAGCAATAGGATTTCACGAAATAAATTGATTCGCGATATTGAAAAAATGGCTGGTGAGTATAAGAAGAATTTAATTACAATATTTGATAGTTTGCCTCAAAGTGTATCTATATGTTTGGGTATTTGGACGGATTTCTATCATAATCATAATTATATGGGAATTAGCTGCCATTTGATTGATAATTCTTGGAATTTTCAAAACATATAATTGCATACAGGGAGTTTGATAGTCCGCATACTGCGGTGAATATTTCGCGCAAAATAGCCAACGTTTTGTCTGAGTATCATTTAGGTAACAATTTTTTTTCAATTTCATTTGATAATGCTGCCGCTAATACGACTAGTTTAGTTAAAAACTTTTTGTCAACCCACTATTGGTGGAAAAAAAAATTCATGTTAGATGCATTTATCATATTTTAAATTTATGTGTTCAAGATGCTTTAAATACTTTTAAGTCTAATATTTCTACGATTAAGAGTGCGATATATCATCTACGTAAACACGATTCAATTCAAGAAAAATGGCGAAATCTTGTCGAACCAATGATTTGCATCCAAGAAAATATTCAATTGATATGCCAAATCGTTGGAACTCTACTTATAAATGGTGTAATGATTCTTTTGAATATAAAGATGTATTGTGTGCATTTTTTGGTAATCAAGATGTCAATTTTGTTTTGTTTTTGCATATGTGGGAGGATTGTTATAATATGATGCCCCTTTCAAGAACTTTAATGACGTCACTGTGAATTTATACGGTATTTATTATCCTACTTCCACACTACTTGTTGAATAAAATATTCAAATTGTACTTATTAGTACTTCTTTACTCGATTCGCCTGAATTAGGTGAATGTATTGCTAATATGTTGAGTAAATGGGTCAAATATTTTCTGTACATTCCCTACGTTTTTTTGATTGCAAAAATTTTAGTCACGGATTATCGGGTAGAGGGTTTAGAAAATTTACTTAAATTTTATTACGATGCATTAGAACCTTTTTTACAAACTTCAAATATTGAAATTCCAATTCTTAATACTGTTGCTCACCAAGCACAACAATCTTTAGCAGCCATTTTTAATGATTACAATCAATCTAGTGATGTTAATGTGTCCACTTCCCCTTCCCCCATCACTTCTAACATAAGAAAACGACAAAGGGCTATTGCTAGTCGATTAATGGAATTAGACATTTATTTAGGGGCTTTTGAACCGAGTTCGGTTCCAAAAAAGCCCGATGGTACTACTAACGATCTTGTGCAGTATTGGTCGAAAATGGTCAATAATTCTCCAACACTCTCTAGTATTGCCAACGAGGTTCTCGCAGTTCCTGTTTCAACAGTTTTTGTTGAACAGACCTTCAGCACGGGAGGCTTTGTGTTAGATAATCGTCAGTCTAGCTTATTACCCAAAAATCTTAAAAATCAAATGTTGATGAACAATTGGGTGAAAGCCGAAAAATGAGAACAAGAAATGCAATTGGATGAAGGTGAAGAGAGTGACTATTACGATACCACTTCGGGAAGCAACGACAACGACGAATAGGTAAGTAGGTAAGTGAGGTAAGTATAAGAACTAAGTGGACTTTGATTCCTCTACGAGGATACGTAGGCAAGTTAATTCTAATATTAAAAGTTAAATTCTAATTTTAACTTTTAATATTAGAATTAAAATCAAGTCCTTTTTTAATTTATTTTTTTCAAATTAAATAAAAAACCCGAACTACGTGGACTTTGATTCCTTTCCGAGTATACGTGGGAAAATTAATTCTAATATTAAAAGTTAAAAGTTTAATTTTTAATATTAGAATTAAAATCAAGTACTTTTTTAAAAAATAAAGAATTTTAACTTTTTACTTCAAATAAATCTTATTCATGCAATGACAAAAACATAAATGAAGACAATGACAACACAAAAAAAAGTGAAAGTAAGAAAAAACTATTCATGCACAAATCATTCAAATCGAATACCATCTTTCAAAAACAAAACTCTCAAGTTATATACAATTCGTACACTCAAGTTATATACAATCCGGTAATGAAACTATTTTTCCAATATTTTTATAATTAAATTTGTAATGTGATTTTGTTGTGTTATTTTGAAATAAATGTCACCATCTTGTTAATTTGGTTGTTTGTAAATATTAGAATTAAAATAAAGTTTTTTTTAATTTATTTTTTCAAAGTAAATAAAAACTTTTTACTTCAAAATTTCAATTATTCAAATTTTATTTAAGTTCTCAGTTATTTATCTCATTATAATTCCATTTAAATTTCAATTATTCAAGTTTTATTTAAGTTTTTAAATACAATTTAAAAAAAATACAAAAATATAAAAACAGGCGGTTAACCGCCGGTATTCCGGTTAACCGCATGTAACCGTAACCTTAACTGGTTCTCCGCCGATTAGGTTATGGTTATGGGAAAATCAGTTAATTAACCGACCGATTATTAACTGCCGATTAATTAACTAAGTAATCGGTCGGTTAATTAACCGACCGATTTTAACCGGTTCAATAACTCTATTATAATTCTATATTGACCACAAGATCTAGTCTTCTACTGTAAATGGTAGATCTTTGTTACATTATATATGCCTAAAAATTGCTTTTTTAGTTTATTATATTGTCCACTTTCCAAGAAAATATTATAATATTGTCCAGTATCAAAACACCTACACTAAGTTGGTAAAATTATCAAAAAACGTATAAAATTATCACGATCGGGCTTTTTGCTGATGTGGCGTGATTCAATAATTTTTTTTCATTTTTCTTCATTTTTAAACATTAATTGAAGAAAAAAACTTAAGAAAGAAATTTATTTTGGTCCATTACTTTGGCCACAATCTATATAAGGTACGTGACATTGGACATCATCAAACCACATCTGTTAAGTTGGTCAATTGATCAAAAATTGTCCAAAAAAGCTTGATCGGGGCATTTTTCTGACGTGGTGTTATTCTATATTTTCTTATCATTTTTTTAATTTTAAATATTAAATTGAAGACAAAATTCTATTTGCCATTCATTATTTTTTCTTGAATAAAATTAATATATTTTATTAAATAAAAAATTTTAAAAAATTAGTGATACATATTAAACATAAAGTAGATCTTACAAAATTAAAAAATAAATATAAATATTTTTATAACTTTTTATTATAAATAAGACTTTAATTAATAAAATATTACTAAAATTAAAAAAAAATCTAAAAATATAATATGAGTTTAAAAATTATTAAAAATATAGAAGTTTATAGGAAAATTTATAATTTTATTCATATAAAATTTAATATATGTTTTATAGTTTTTTATAATTTATTTTATGATTTTATATTTATATCTAACTATATTAGCTAATTTTTTTAACTAATAATCATTTTTAACAAAATTCTATATGTATTTTATAATTTTATAATTTTTATTTTATGCTTTTATATTTATCTCATATTTTTAATAATTATTGATTTATTCAAATTTTTTAATTAGATTAAAGAGAAAATAAAAGAAAAACAGAAAAGAAAAGGGTGAGTGATACATATTTGTAATGTTTATAATTATAGAAAAATTTATATATATATACATATATATATATATATAATACAATTTCACGTCAGCAAAAATCTCGATCAAACTTTTTTTAGATATTTTTTATCAATTGGCCAACTTAGTGGACGTGGTTTGACTATAACCAATGTCACGTACCTTTTCTAAAATGTGTAGTTATACATGATAATATGTGACAAAAAATTAAAATTTAGGGTTTACTTTTTCATTTTAGAGTTTAGTATTACATTTTAGGTTTAGTATTTCATTAGGGTTTAATTTTTCATTTTAAGGTTTAGTTTTCCATTATTTTTTATTTATTTTTCTATTTTAGGGTCCCGGTAAAAATCTATCATTTTACCGGCTATATGTGATGATATGTGTTAGTTATATGTGATGATGCATGTCAGTTATATGATATATGGTAGGAATTTAGGTTTAAGATTTAATATCAATTTCAGGATTTAGTTTTCTATTTTAGAATTTAGTTTTCTATTTTCAGGTGTTTTTTTCCTTTTAAAGTTATTATTTTTCATTTTAGATTTTTAGATTTTAAATTTAGAATTTCAATTATGTATGATGATTTGTATCAGTTATATGTGATAATATGTATTAGTTATATGTGATGATATATGTCAGTTATATGTGATGATAAATTAAATTATTGGGTGCACCACATATATGTACTATTTATATGTAATAATATATATCAATTATATACGATGATAAATTAAATTATTGGATATATTTTACAAGGTGAACCATGTTTGGTACAATTACTCGTAAAAATGAAAAAAAAAATTCTATTGCCCCCCAATATATGCTTTTTTTTACACTTTGCCCCCCGAAATATTTTTGTTCCACTTTGCCCCCTAATGTACAATAATTCTCGTCGTTACTCCAACTATATTTCCGGCAGAATATTCCTTCTAAATTCCATTGGCGGGCAACTGGGGAGAAAAGTGCAAGAATCTTATAGTTTGGAGGGTAAAATGCAAAAAATCTTAAAATTTGGGGGGCAAAGTGCAAAAATCTTATAATTTGGATGAAAGAATTAAAATAATATTAATATTGAGTTTTTATGTAAAATTACTATTTTAATTAAAAAAAATAGAATTTATATCTCATATATATGTGTGTGTGTGTGTGTGTGTGTGTGTGTGTGTGTGTATATATAGGTATAGGATCATGTGAGAATGGATCCGTAGGTGAGAAATGAGAATAAATTATATCCACAAATTTTAATGCCTTTTTATTAAGAGACCAGTGGCTTTTCTATAATTATAAACACCCGGTGGCTTTTTTGTAAATAAGAACCTGGTTGTTTTAAATGAAATATCATTTTCTCTCTGAAATTCTCTCGTCCATGGCAACTGATGGTGGGCCGCCGCGAGCACGGCCAAGTTAGGGTTGGGCATCTCTGCGATCAGAAGGGGCCACGCCGGCGAATCGACCTTCATGCCCTTCAAGGCCTTCTCCGTCGCTTCCCTCTTCGTCAACTCTCTGAAATTCTCTCCGTCCATGGCTATTTGTGGTGGGCCGCCGCGAGCACGGCCAAGTTAGGGCTGGGCGTCTCTGCAATTAGAAGGGGCCACGCCGGCGAATTCACCTTCATGCCCTTCAAGGCCTTCTCCGTCGCTTCCCTCTTCGTCGGCGTCGCCGCCTCCACCGCCGTCGATCAAGTCGGCGGAGACCGAGCTCACGTTAATTATATTTTAATTTTCCTCAAATTTTCCCAATGCCCTTTTTGTATTTATCGTTGTTTCCTGTTCGTTCTCTGATGCACTTTTTTTAAAGCTTTGTATGCAGGTTGCATATTCTATCGGCAAGAAGTTCCAGTACCATTGCCCAGGATTCCTGCCGAAGAGATGTAAGGTGATTGAAATACTGTTCTAAATTGATGAATATGGTTCATTTTTCCTGAATGAAATACAGTCTCTGAAGCTGCAGATAATTTATATTGGGATTATAAAATAAAATGTTTGCATGACAATTAGTTAATGTATTTGTACGTTTTTTCCCCTTTCTGATAATTGAGTTAAACGTGGTAAGTTATGTTTTTTTGATGGTATTTTAGATCCCAGTGCAGTGATGCTAAAACTTATAAATTCCTTTGTGCATCTGTTTCTTCTTATTTTGTTGTAAGATGATGGTAAAATTCCTCTTGAATAAATTAATTACAAAGGAACAAGGGAAGAGACAGAAAATTAAAAGGAACATTTTCATTTCTAATTGTGTTTTCTGCTTACCAAGGTTAACTGTTTTACCAAGTAAATTTTCATTTGCCCCTTCATAAGTAGAAATTGTGAAAGATAATTTTTTATGGGTTAATTACAAAAGGTATCCCCCAAGATTTGACCTGCTTACTCAAAAATTATATTTCTGACCGGGAATTGGAGAAATTCTAGAGGGAGATAACACATGATGAGAAGTCAATGCAAATTGCAAGAAGGAAGAAAGTTTCCATGGCCATTAACATCTAATTGCTGTGAATTGTATGGCCATTAACATCTAATTGCTGTGAACTTACAATCTCAGTTCAACATGTCGTTCTAATTCTGATTAACAGTATATGCATTTCGCAATTTTAGTTTCGTTTGATATTGGAACTTGGAAGTAATATTACTTTTAGATATTTTTATACAAATATTAATTAATTCTCTCATTTATGGTAATTATTTCTGCTGCTGGAGCAGTTTGATTTAAATTTCGACTGGTATGCTAGAGGTGGTTCCAGACAATGAGAAGTAATAGTAATTGTAAATTAGTTCAAACAAGCTCCGAATTTATCATGCTTACTTGACAAGTCTCATAGAATATAAACTGAAGGGTTAAGGACCAATCTGAACCTTTTTTTTTTTTTTTGATAGAGAAGGTAGATGATTACAGCAGTTTATATGGCTTGTCTGCTGATTTCCCACGCCTTCGGATGCGTATTGCGTTTATTTTATTTTTTGGTTAAAAATAGTCGACTGTTCATGCACATTTTGGAGTTCTATACATTTGAAGTGGTTGCTACTCTTTGTGCTGATTTCTTCTGTTGCAATTGGTTAATGGAAGCTTATTATTTTCTCTCTTTTGCTTTGAAATCTAGTGACATTGTTGTGTTCGGTGCCAATTAATTTTAGTGTATCGATTTTTCTTACATATTAGGTTTCTCTGGTTTGGGTTTCTATTTAATGTGTAAAATAATATTTGGATATGTTTACAGTTATGGGAAAGGTTGAGGGACACGGGGAGTCATGGCATGGTCATGTCACTGCAGTAACTATAGCACCTGAATATCGACGGCAACAATTGGCTAAGAAACCAATGAATCTACTTGAGGACATCAGCGATAAAATGTAAGGGCACATACTTTCGGAGCATGCAATTTATTATCTCTTCTTAGGGCTTAGTCAGTAGTGATTACTTCGAGGCTTTTTGGAATGCCATGATGAATGAAATTTGATCTGACCATCCAGATTGTTCTTATGTTCTTTTAATCCTAAAATTACTTTTTCATTTTTCATTTTGTCTTTGTGACTATGTTCTTCAAACCTTGGTATGTGATATTACGTTTCTTTTCTAGTGCTTTTTTCACTCTTTGCTAGCACCGACCCCGCTCGCCACGTAGATGGCTCCGCCAGACACGCCGGCAGCACACCAGCATCGCGGCGTGGATAATCGGAGACCATGTCTCCATTTGCCGGACAGCGGGTTGAAGACAAGCGGCTGGGAAAGCGCCTAAAGGAATTGGTCGTCGTTGGCAGCGATCCAGTGTGAAGCCGATCCAGTGGCCTGGTTATCAGCCGTTTAGCCCTCTGGAGAACAAGAGGTAGCAGCTACAACTCCGAACTCGTATACAATAAAGAAAAGCGAAGACTGTTTTTTGCCTGATATAGCTCCGCACTTGAGTTCGACACCTTTTATTACCGGCCGATTATTAAGTCTATAGTTCAAGTGTTGTACTACTGCATATGTCGATAATATATTTTTTAATTCTATTTGAAAAGGTATAAATTAAATTCTTATTGTTAGTTAGCTTTGAAATGAGTCAATTTGAACAAATCAAGCTAGTTCAATTTCTCTGTCGAATTTCAAATTGTTGGTTGGACTGTGATCATGTATAGTTGAAAGTTTTGTTCCTGAATTTTAAATTTTTTTTTTGATTTTTTCTTTAAAAGTCATCGACCTTGCTACTAACATTCATCTTGGATGGAACTGGGAGTCTGTACAGGTATTTGATGTGGCTATTTTATATATAGAGGCTATTTTGTGCATGTAGTTATGAACTAATGTGCACACGCGTATGAACTAATGTGCAATTTGATGTGAATGTATTATTTTAATAGTTTTGTATATAGTGGCTATTTGTGCATGTAGTTATGAACTAATGTGCACGAGTGTATTCACTAATGTGCAATTTGATGTGCATGTATTTCTTAATTATTTTATATATAGAGGCTATTTTGTGCATATAGTTATGAACTAATGTGCACGCGCGTATGAACTAATGTGCAATTTGTTGTGAACTAATGTGCACGTAGTAGAATGATTAACATGAATTTTTCTTGATTTTATTTAGTATTTTATTTCATTTTTGTTATTGTTTTCGGTGAGAGTTGGATAGATTGGGCATATTTTCACATTTTCTTATCTCCAACTTGTTTCGCCGTATTTTAATTATAATTAATTAATTTTATATTTATTTTAGGTCTTTTGAGGTATTTAGGTTTGGACGTAGTCAATAATGGGCAAACGAATAGAGTTTCAGCGAAAACGGGCCGCGATTTGAAGAAATGACAGTTTTTGGCCTTCTAGAAGGGATGTCTTTGGGCCCAACCGGTATAGAAAGCTGGGCTGGCAGCACCTCCTGATTCTGGGCCTTATAGAAGGGTCGTTTCTGGGCTCAACCGGTATGGAAAGTGCTAAACGTCCTTGAAGGGGCGGAAACCCTAATTTTGACCCCCTTTCTAAGCTACCTACACCTATAAATACCCCCCACCCCTCACATTCGAAAATACACATTATTCCTAGGGTTTTTAAGGCCTCTTAGGGGCTGACAACCCCAACGAGTGCCCTTCTATTTCTTAGTTTCTTTTCATAATTCTTAGTTTTAAATTTTTAGATTTAGAATAAATTAGATTAGTTCTTAGATAGTTTAGATAATTTAGATTCAAGATTCGCTTTCGGAACGCTGCAACTTTCGTCATAGTTTAATTAGTAAGTCTTTAACTTCCTTCACTTAATTTAGTTTAATTAATTATATGCTTTCAATTCATGCTTGTTAGTTTAATAATTGATCTTCATCAACCCCAACCCCAACCCCCCCTATTTTTTATTTGAAATTGAACAAAACTTTTTAAAGATTCCGATTGCATATTCCTCGAGAGACGACTCGAGTCAATTTGCCAACCTACGTGCGACCCCGTTCTCTTGCGGACAAGCTATTGAACTTTTGACACATTTTCATAAGTAGGCAACCAAAAAGCTTGAATCAAAATTTTGGCACCGTTGCCGGGGAACAAAACAAAGGTTTCAAAAATATGTTTGTTCATTTTTATTTTTATTATAGTCGTTTATTTGTATAATTGTTTCTCTAGTCGATGCGTTTAATTTGTTGTTGAGTTCATGCAAGGTCGTAGATCGCTTAGGCTCGAACTTGCACCCTTCATCGACAACGTTCATCGTTCAAATCAAGTGAGACCACCTCACTCATCCACAAGTGAATCGTCTGCCATGACTTATTTTATTTGTGATCCGATTTCGGAAACGATGTTGCGACTAGACAACCATGGCCAAAACAACGAGGATGATCAACCACCAAGGCATCCACCCGTGCAACAAAGAAATGGGTACGGGAGTGAGCCAATTCGTCCCGACGGACCGGTACATCCTCAAGAATACTGGGAAAATATTCAACGAAACATGATAGACCAAAATGACGGCCAAAGAAGGGGAGATAGGAATCGATACCGCCACATTCCGGACGACTATTCCGAGAGTTCTTACCATGGAGAAGAGCGGGTCAATGATTGGCTTGAAAATGACGATTACCATGAGAGAAACGAATACGCAAGGCCAAATGACCAAGAGAGATACCAGCGGGAGGCGCGCAAACCAAGGCAAAGAGAGTTCACAACTCCTCAAGTGGGTCCCTATAGCTCTGCCATCGTGTTGGGAAGAACTGCAAGAGACTTCGAGTTGAAACCTCATATTATCAACAACCTCCCGACATTTCACGGCCTCGCCAACAAAGATCCATTGACCTTCCTAAAGGAGTTCTATGCCGAAGTTAGTAGGATTCCATCTCTGGGGATTCATCACGAAGACCTTCAAATGGTGTGTTTTCCGAGTTGCATGAAGGATAAAGCCAAGTCTTGGCTACTATCACTGGAACCGAGATCTCTGATCGATTGGCCCATGGTTAGTGACAAATTCATTAATCAGTACTACTCAGCTCAGACGACGGGCGACATAAGGAGACAAATAGCCAATTTTGTCCAACAAGATGGGGAGCTGTTTCACGAGGCGTGGGAACATTTTAAATCTCTATTTCAAGCTTGCCCACATCATCACAACTCTCCGGGAATGGTAAATCAACTTTTCTACGAAGGGCTTTTGGATTATTACAAAAATAACGTAGAAGTAGTTGTTGGGGGAGACTTTGGGAACTTGACAGCGACGAAAGCCAAGCAACTATTTGAGAGGATGAGCGAGAAATCGAGACAAACTAATTCTCGACCACGAACGATTATGACCAAAGAAGCCTCCGAGATGCCAAACGAGAGAGACATTAAGTTCGAAGAGATGGCCAAAGAGTTGGCCGCCCTAAAAGCAGAGATGGCAAGATCGAAGAAGACTGTGGAGTTATGTGCACGATGTGGATTGCAAGGACATGTAGCAAGCGTATGCACAACCGTGTTTGATAAAGTGGAAGAAACGGAGGTCAAGGCTATTCAAAATTTCCAACCTCAACCTCCAGCGGGAAACACATATCATCCAGGACCTCCCAATCATCAAAACTTCACATATGGCCCCAGACAAGCGCCTGCGCCTGTGCAAACAAATCATCAACTTTTAGTATAGCAACAAAATCAAGTGGCGGAGACTGTACAAAATAGAGAAGGACTCACCCAATTAACTTCACAAGTGAATAAGCAAATTACGGATCTCAATTCAAAATTCGAGTCACGGTTTGATGAACTAGTCAAGGCTGTACAGAAAGGTCATGAGCTTGTTAAGGCTATGCAGAAAGGGCGGTAGCATTCAGATATGATTATAGGACAATTGTCCGCGACTGTAGCAATATTGTCGAAGGAGAAAAATAATTTTCCGAGCCAAACGGAACACGCCTCAGCTATTCATGTGCTGAGAAGTGGAAAGGAGGTCGATAATGGCATAGAGTTAGAAAAGGAAGACGACACGGAAAAGGCCGAAACCCAACCGCAAGTAGATGCAACCAAACCGGCCGATCTCATGCATAAATCGACCAATCCATATGTGCCAGGATTGTTGAAAAGAAGGAACGATTCGGCAACTGACCACCCAAAGAAGTTGACTAGTTATGATCATGTCCCATTCCCAAGTCGTCTACGCCCTGCCAGAGAAAACAAAAAGTTCATGGAACTTTACAATTTATTGAAGAATGTTAATATCAACCTTCCCCTGCTAGATGTGATAAAAACGATGCCCGCATTCGTTAAGTCTTTCAAGGAACTAGCATCACGAGAAAGGCACTTGGCAGCAACCCAACATGTGTCATAACAAAAGAAGTCAGCGCGATAATCAAGAAACCATTACCACCCAAGGAAAAGGATCCCGGAAGTTTTTGTATTACTATTTCTCTTGGGAATGGACAAACCGCAAAGGGGATGCTCAATCTTGGCGCTGGCATTAATTTGATGCCGTATTCTTTATTCAAAGAATTCGATCTTGGGGCATTGAAGCCTACCACCATGCGCCTACAATTGGTTGATCGGTCGATTCGGCAGCCTCTGGGTATTGTTGAAAATGTTTTGGTGCAGGTTGGTGAGCTGGTTGTTCCTGTTGATTTTGTGATTTTAGATGTTGGTGAAGTACCAAGCGGAAGCAAGGAGCATACCATCTTGTTGGGACGTCCATTTATGTCAACTACGCATACTCGAATAGATGTGAACAAACGACGAATGACCATGTCCGTCTTAGGTGAGACAGTGACGTTTTCACTTCGAGACATCCATAACACCCCTTCATCATATATGCGAGATGATTGCTCATTTGTAGATCTAATCGGTTCTTGCGTCCATGATCTCCAAAGCATTACCACTACAGAAAAGTTTGACGTCGGGGACGATGAGGAGCATTTGAGTGGAGAGGAATTGATTGAATTGTTGGGAATTGATATAGGAGAAATCATAGATGGAATTGCTGGTTATAGTGCTGCATTGCGCAAAGAGAGCGACGCACCAAAGATCAAGCCAAAAGTGGAGTTGAAAACACCACAAACTCGTGCGGAGTACGTTTCCCTTGACCCCTACAACAATTTCAAACGTGCAAGGAAGAAAGGCGAGGCATACAATAGCAAGGATTGGACAACAAGGAAGAAGAAGTCGAGCGAGGCCTATGACAAGAAGTTCAAGGTTGGTCAACTAGTGCTATATAATTCCGATCGTAAGTTTGATTCAACCAATTTTAAAGTCGCATGGAGTGGACCATTTTTAATAAAAGAGATGGATGAGTATGGAGTCGCCACTCTATACGATGAGAGTGCAAAGACGGGATTCCAAGTCCACAAGCATCGACTTAAGCCTTATTACGAGAAATACATGAAGAGACGAGATAAAAGAAAGAAGGAGTTCGTGGACCCACCACGAGCTAAGGTTTGATCAAGCGAATTGCGTCGAGCATATGACGTTAAATGTTGCGCTTCTTGGGAGGCAACCCAAGTATTAGTTAGTTTTATTTTCTTTATTTATTTTATTTTTATCTTTATATTGTGTCAATTGTCGTGGTACGTTTATGTGTGTGTTGATGTGTAGAAAGTACGATAAATCGCTTACTCTGGAAACCTAACGGTTATATAGCGGAAGTTCGCTACCGCAAGGCCTTACCGCTAGCTCCACTCAAGGCGTTAACAATTACGATCAACCGCTGAACCTACCGCTAGCCGCAACAATCAGGGATAACGATGAGCTTACCGCTAGTAGCGTCTTCCGTCTAATTTTCGTCGATCGAGGTCGCAATCCGACCTAAGTTAGCCACAGTCCTACAACTTTCGATGAGCTGCAATCCAGCCATTTACGACGTTGAGCCGCAATCCGGCCGTTTCAAATCCCAAAAGACGTGTCACCGGGCACTTGCGCGTAACAATTGATCGCAATTATTGTTTGTTTGTTTGTTTTGTTTACTTTTATTTTTATAAGTTTGTTCAAGACAATCCAATCCCGTGGTCTGAGACGAAGGATAATTACACAAGCATTTTTGGAGAGACTCGACCATCGAATTTTCAGGGATGTTCTCTTATCTCTCTTGCTTTTGTTTTCTTTTATATTTATGACAATCAGGAGATTGCCAAGTTTATAGAGGGGGGGATGGTATGAGTATGATTTATATTTAAAAATTGTGCAAAAATTTGAAATTTTGACGTGATTGATTGCTATTTCCGCGCTGTGTTTGTATAGCTTGCCTGTCGAAATTAACTAAGAATGATTTAAGGTTCTTGTCTTTTGAGCGTGCATAAGTGCATAAATTTTTCAAAAATTATTAATTTATATATTGTAAAATGGTACTTGGACGCAATTGATTTCGCAAAACTTTAAAAACAGCGTCAATTCAAAACTTTTTTCATGCAAAAAGGCTGTGAGTAGCCTGAGTGTTTATCATCTTTGCATGTGCTTGAATGAGTTTCAGTCTTGATATCTCTTTAAAACCGTTGTATGTAGTTGACTTTGAAAATGAGGTTAAGGCACAAAAAACCCTATTTCCGGCCATATCCATAAATTTTTAGCCACTATAAATTTCGAATGAGCCAATCATAGCCAAATTATCCATGCRTATAGCCCTGAGTGATTTTATTGAGTCGAACCCTACTAAACCATTAAAAGTGTGGGGTAGGAGTTCTTTATTTTTATTGGTTATTAGTGTTTTGGAAAATTTTATTAGGAATTTATGAATTTTTGTAATTTAGGACCACCATCCGAAGAAAAAAAAAAGAACCCCATAAAAAAAGAATAAAAGGGAAAAAGAAAAAGAAAGACCCCATTAAAAAATAATAAAAGGGGGATAAAAAAAGAAAAAAAAAACAAGGATGGTGAGTCTAGTTGAGTAGAGTTAAGTCATTGCATATGCGCTTTATGAAGGCTTGAGTTTAATTATTT
>BMAC01000606.1:512955-526629 GCA_014905375.1 Phtheirospermum japonicum | reverse complement strand
TCATCATACTGTGGTGAATGTTTGAATATTAAAGAAATATTTGAGATGGATACAGGAATTTGGAGAGGGTTTGTAAAACTAATATCCATCTTGATTGCCTCTGCAAWATCAATTGAAACYCACGGAATGRAGATATGAATKACAATARAAAACAGATTTTTCAATAGCTTATTACAGTACGTAGTAGTGAATAAGTTGCAACAGAACAAGCTGAGGAATCAATTTTAATCAGCAAAACATGTTGCTATGTTAAGACCAGAGTAAATATCCAGTACATCTTATGAATTCACTTTTGATTTAAAAGGTGGACTCAGAAACACTTGAACAAAGTTTATCGGTGTATAGAAAAAGGACAGTCCACTATCTGGTAGTGAATCTCAGTAGAACCATGCCAAATAAACAAAAGGAAGTGCTTTCTATCTTCCCCACACCACAATCACATTGTGAGAAGAAGTACCCCTTCTTTTGTCCACAACATTAAGGTACCATCATTCCCCTTCATAAAAGTTCCAGCCAGACACTACTCATTTTGTTATTATAATATCCAAACAATCAAGTAACATGTAAAAAGACTGTGAAAAAGAAGCTAGTTCTAAGAAACATAATATTGAAAAAGAAATAAATCAAAAAACAGCAGCAGGTTAAGACAAGGAGTGAAACTTTAAAATGCTCCTATATAATTTTGAGAAACTATATGTGAGTCTGATTCAAAGGGCAGATAAACATATCTACCCAATTCTTTAAAAGTTGAAACAGTCCACTTATCACTCACAAGGCAGATAAACATAATCAATCAAATAGATTTTAAACAAACCTCTCTCCTTGTTCACGCCAAAAATCCCTAAAAACCCGTTTTTATTCGATTTTGGATGTTCCTATTTGATTTTGGTCCCTTATTCAGTTTGATTTTTTCTTGGTTCAATATTGGTTGCACACTGAAGGCTTCGATTTTGAACGAATCAGGTAATGTTTTATTTTAAATTAATGGAGTTGATCTGATTTTTGGATTTTTGATTTTGTATTTTTTTTGAGTTAACCACTACGTGTCGTCGTCTTTGGTTGATGTCTGATTTTTTTTTTGTGCACAACTCAGTATTCGTTTGTGCACATTAATGTGTTCCCTTGTGCACGTCCATGCTGAATGGTGTTTTGCACTGTGTCATGAAGTCTTAAAAAAATCTGTACATGTCGTCGTCGTCGTCTGTGGTTGCTGTCTGATTTTTTTTGTGCACAACTCAGTGTCCGTTTGTGCACATTAATGTGTTCTCTTGTGTACATCCGTGCTGAATGGTATTTTGCACTATGTCATGAAGTCTTAAAAAAATCTGTGAGTGTCGTCGTCTGATGTGGTTGCTGTCTGATTTGTTTTGTGCACAACTCAGTGCCAGTTTGTGCACATTAGTGTGTTCCCTTGTGCACGTCCGTGCTGAATGTTGTTTCGAACGTGTCGTGAAGTCTTAAAAAATCCGTACATGTCGTTGTCTGATGTGGTTGCTGTCTGATTTGTTTTGTGCACAACTCATTATCAATTTGTGCACATTAATGTGTTCGCTTGTGCACGTCCGTGCTGAATGGTATTTTGCACTGTGTCATGAAGTTTTAAATAATAATTCTGTCGTATTATATGTGGCATGTATTGTTTTGTGCACTGATTGAATGTGAGCTTTTGCAGGTGATGTTGAATGTTCTTCTGAAAATTGTGAGCCTATTCGACAAACTATGGTCATGACACCCAGCTCTACAAAATATTGGGTTCCGATATGTGAAGATTCAATTAAACTGTATGTTAATCAGAAATTCAAAAGATTGAATGAAGCTATACAGTTTTAATTGAGGTTTATTGGAAATTATTTATCCCTTTAAATTTTGGCGCAGTTGTGTATATGTTGCTACTGTTGTATGCATTGATACATGAGAAAACTTATAATTTTTTTTATAGATTATTAAGTTGAATAGCTGAAGATGTAGAGCTTCAACAGAGATGTGCACTTGATTCAAATCAGTTTATTGCTATAAAATCTCTATAAATCGTATATTGTTGGTGTTCTCAAACTACATGACCATGTCATATTATTAAAATACACTTATACTAAGTTTTCGCACGCACCTCGAAACTGTGGGGCTACTATTTGATTATTAATCAAACAGTCATATGCATTCTGTGGATTGATGTCATTCTAGATGATGTAGGTTTTATGTGCTTTGTGCACATTTGTATTTCATTGTGTACAAAGTAATGCACTAACTAGTGCACTGTATGTCCCATATGGTTTAATAATTTTATGTGCGTTGTCGATTAATGTCGTGTTAGTTGATGTAGGTTTGATGTGATTTGTGCACAAGTAAGTTTCAATAAGTGCACATTAATATATTAACTTTTGCACAATAGTGCAGTAAATTATGCACATGTTATGAAGTTTTAAATAATTTTTCTATCGTGTTATTTGTGGTGTGTGTATAATTTTGTGCACTAATTCAGTTGGGAATTTTGCAGGTGATGTTAAATTTTCTTCCTAAAATTGTGAGTCTATTCGACAAATGAAGGTCATGACATCTAGCTCTACAAAAATATTAGGTTTCGATATGTGAAGATGCCTTTAAATCTTATATTAATCAGAAATCCAAAAAACTTGGATGACACTACACTGTTTTACAAGTCTTATGTCAACATGGTTGGTTTTTATTTCCATCGTAGCACAAAAATAAAATCAATGATGGTGTAATTATTTGGCAGTATCTACTGTGATTCTTGTTAAATATGGTTAAACTATCCTATGCGTTCCTTGTCGTTTGAGGTCAATTCAGTTGATGCATGTGTAATGTGGTTTGTGCACATTTATATTTCAATATGTGCATAAAATTGCAATAAATTGTGCACACTATATCACCAAGTATGATTAAATACTCATTTCTTCTGATGCAGGTACAATATGGTGTTTGCACCTTTCACTGGGATTGACAACCACAGAAAGTGTGTCACAACTGCATTGATAGCTACAAAAGACGCTGCTTCTTACTTATGGATCCTCGAACAATTCAAAAAGACAATGGTGTGCGAGCAAGGATATATTATTTTTGGCACAAAATTCAAAAAACTATTTTCAGGTTTTTTTATGTGTTTCCACCTCTAAATTTAGTTGGTATCAATTATGATTGTAATAATCACTTATTTTCACATTGTAATTTGATTTGAGAAAGTAATCAAAAAGGGGGACCAGTTTGCATGTAATAATACCTTAATACTATTTTCTTATTTTTATTAATTTAGTAAGGTGCACAAGTGTTAATTTGTTCACACAAATGCAACAAACTGTGCACGATTGTGTAATAAAATGTGCAAAGTATGTCATTGATGACTTGCTCTTGGTTCTAGTATTTCATGAATTCGTGTTTAAGTTGTTGGTCTCTTAATACTAATTTTGAGATTGAAGTGAGGGACCTAATTACTATAACATATGTTATGAAGAGAGGGATCTAATTGACTTGTTTAACTGAACCTCAAAAATAAATCCAAAAATTTAGTAACATGCAAATGGGCCTAAAATTTAAAAGATCAAGAAAACTTAATAATTTTGAAGGTTTTAGGGTCCTTTCTGCAATTTTTGAAAATTTTCTGTATAGACTAACAACCCTTAACAATTTTCTGAAAGTTTTAGGGCCCTTTTTGCAATTTTTGAAAATTTTAATAATTACAGAAATGCCATTTGGGCTTAAAAAAGTTTCTGCAAAGTTTCTTGAGGTCAGAACATAATTTCAGAAAGTTCATGGGCAGCCTCACAGTTTTTCAAAAAATTCAGGGCAATTCTGTGATTTTATAAGTTTTAAAAATTATAATTAAGCCCAAAACTATATCAAATTCTCAAAATTTCACCCAAACCCTAAATCGAATTGAGGGCTTGCGTTTCGGGCCTCGTCGGCCACCAACGCTGGCATCAAACTTCGCCCCGCGAAGAGACGAAGCCGGCGGCAGTGGAGGCCCGCCGGAAAAGCTCCCTGAGCTGCCGAAATCTGGGCCCGAAATCCGAACGGCCAAACGGTCGCCACTCCTATCGCCATTCACTGCAACCACACCGCCGTCTGGAGGTTGTCCACTGCTTGTCCAGCAGTCGGTCGCTCCAGCCACCGACATCTCCAAGGTCGTGGCCCAGCAGCAAGGTCCGGCGGGTGCAACGGCATCTCGCAGGTAAGTTTGCCCCCCATTCTATTTCCCGTTTTCAGTTTTTTTTTTTTTTTTATTGGAAAAGTCAACTGCTGATTATGAGTAAAATGATTGGTCAAGATTCATTCTCATTTCTCACCTACGTATCCATTCTCACATGATCCTATATATATATATATATAAATATATATATATATATATATATATATATATATATATATATATATATATATGGTTAGGTTCAAATGAGAACCATGTCCTTATTTGCGAACCTACGAACTAGTGCTTTTATTATACAATACTAATTCTTTTAATCAAATAAGAAAATACATAACAAATCTGATTTATCAATTTAATTAGATTTAAGGCCAATAACTGACCTTAGGTTCACAAATAAGGACATGGTTCTCTTTTGAACCTAATCATATATATATATATATATATATATATATATATATATATATATATATATATATATATAGGGTTGGGTTCAAATGAGAACCCGTCATTATATGTGAACCTAGGGACTCATCTTGACCATTAGATTGGATAATCTTGATGGTTGAGATCATGACATGTCAGTATGGTAATAATGTAAAAAAATGCATTAATTTATTAAAAAAAGTATTTTGGACATATATCAACGTTTACAAAGAGCACTACATTGTTCTTTAGAAATCACAATAGATTAAGAAAAAAAATACTACGATTGTATACAAAAAGTATCGCAAATTTCGTCTATAAACTGCAAATTCAAAAATTTGAAATGAAACTCAAATCTTCAACAAACCATAACTTTTTCAAATTTTATTCGTTTTGAATGAAATATATATCAAATTAATCATATTCTCAAGATCTACAATTTAAGATACATATTGCATGTTTTAAAACGTAATATATATATATATATATATATATATATATATATATATATATATATATATATATATAATTAAATTAAAAAAACTGGACTGATTTTAGCACTACTGTACTGTGTAAAAAGCAAAATGAACCTGGACATATAATTGCACTGTGCAATATTAGATCAAAGGGTAGGATTAGTCCCTAGGTTCACATATAATGACGGGGTTATCATTTGAACCCAATCCTCTATATATATATATATGTGTGTGTGTGTGTGTGTGTGTGTGGGTGGGTGGGTGGGTGGGTGTGTTAGGGGCTTTAATGGAAGGGGTGACAATCTATGTTATAATTGTGATTTAATTATGGGATATAGTTAAATAAATGGATAAACATAAAGTTAAGTGATTGAATGATAAATGATATTCGAGTAGTTTTATTAAATGGGAGTTTCCCCTAAAAATTAAACCCAACATAGTCATGAGAAAATATAAATAACTTAGAAATTGAGTAAAAAAAGAGAGAAGAAGGAGAACTCGGAAGCACCTTTTTGCGCACATATCACTCTTTCAGACCCGAAATCTTCAATTCAAGTTTTCGAGCTCGTCATGCTTAAAAACAAAAATGTTGTTCATCGATTTTTAGGTGATACATCTATTTTCTCTTTAATATTTTGTTTGTTGGATATATATTATTGAAATTGAGTTGGGATTAACCCTAACTCCCTTTGAATTTGTCTTATGATCTTAATGAGAGATTATGTTTTGATTAGCCCTCGCTTGATGAATTATGATTTAATTATAAAATGAAATTGTTAGATTGTGATTAGCCCTATCCCTAATTTGAGTTTTGAGTATTATTATTTTATATTTTTCTTGACAGCTTAATGATTATTTAATTAACGTGTGAATAATATGATTGATGCTAGCTATTGCGTTTTGATTTTTAAATTGAATTTAGATTAGCCCTAGTCCGAATTTGAATTTTTTGTAATCTTGTTTTATATTTTTTTTATAGTTTATTTATTGCTTATTGATTATTATGTGAATAGAATCACTGTTGTTGGCTATTGTTTTTAAATTTTGAAATTGAATTGGGATTAACCCGAGCCCCATTATTTTATGCTTTTTTTATAACTTATTTATTGCTTTCTGGTTATTATGTGAATAATGTGATTGTTTTAAACTATTGTTTTTTAATTTTGAAATTGAATTGAGATTAGCTCTAGATCTAATTTGTGTTTTGAGTATTATTATTCTTTACTTTTTATCTCTTATATTATGCCTTTTACAGCTTATTTATTATGATTATTGATTATTGATTAATATGTTAATAATGTGATATTTTAGGTGAATTCCAATATACTCCTGTATGTAAACTACATATGCCCCTAAAATAAGACCAAACTACTGATAGGCGAGAAATTGTGCTTTAATTAATGGTTTATTCTCTATGTTTTTATGTGCTTAATATTCTCATATATGTTTATTTCTCGCGTATTTACTATTACGAATGGAGGAGCACCAATTGTATATTTTTTCTCTATTTTGCAGTATTTGGTGCTATAATAAGTGAATGAGGTTTTACAAGAAGTTGAGAGACAAGGATTGACGAATCGACGAGAGAAAAAAGAATCAGGATGTTGCATCGATGACGCGTCGATGCCGAGGATGGCTCGCGTCAGTCGACGCAATGTACGGTGTTGCGCTGGCTGTGTGCGCGTCGATCGACGCTGGGTCGACGGGAAGCTGCTGATGCGTCGATAGAAGGTCCGTCAGTCGACGCACTGTCGACGCTCATGTTCTGAAGCGTCGATCAAAAGGGCGTCAGTCGACGCAACGTCGACGCTCATGTTCTGAAGCGTCGATGGGAAGGGCGCCAGTCGACGCCCATGCAGGATGACGCGGGCGGGTGATGCGCGTCGACGCCGAGGGCTGGTTCGCGTCAGTCGACGCTCCGTCGACGCCGACTCGGCAGAATTATTTTAGGGAGAATCTTGGGCGGCAAGAAATAGGATTTCTATATAAACTCGACCCAAACTCGTCAAAAAGGGATTGAGACACAATCCTAGGGTTCCAAGGCTTGAAGAGGGGARCCCAAATCACCCAATAAACAAGAGCTTGAAGATCCAAGACCAACAGTCCAAGATCTAAGCTGTCTTATCTCTTCCTTATCTTAGATTAATGTTTTGTTTCTTTATTTTCCTGTTATTCTATGAACTCCATGAGTGAGTAGATTGTTTTATCTAGTACTAGGGATGTTGAAACTCTCGTGAGATTAAGTTTTAATTAATTTATGCGTAATTCTTTCGTTCTTCATATGAGATTGCTTGTGTTATCTTGTTTACATATCATGATTGCTAAATTCATGACATGATTTCTTGATTCTTGATTTGGATTGGCCACCTAGATTAGGAATTTGGTTATCAATTGCTAGAAAGAGAACTGCTTCCCGTGTAATTGTCGTAGTTTCGATTTCTATGAAGCAACTAATGGTCTCGTATCATTAGGGGTAACACAACATAGGTTGAATAAACCGAGCTTATGTGTTTATTGCTTAGATTAACCTATTTGCCTGGTTTTTAATGCTGTTGTTGGGTTGAATCTAGAGAGCTTATTCTAGGTTATTCAATAATTAGAGTTAATTAAAGAGCTTATTTTAATTAAATACACAGTAAAGGTAAATTCGAGTAGCAGAGCTTATTGTTACTTAGGGTTTTTAGTTTCATATGATGAGTGGATTTTATATTGCAATTGGTTAAATGAATTGAACGAGGGTGGAAACTGAACTAGGATTGGAAAGTTATTTTATTATTATTTCTTATTTATTTTCTTAATTATTTCGTTTATTTATTTTTAATTGTTTTCTTGTTTATTTAGTTATTTAATTTTCGTTAGTTAGTTTATTATCTCTACCCCCATTTTGTTATTTTATTTAAATACGAATAATCACAAATTAATCCACACTTCTCGTGGGATCGACCCTTGCTTGCCACTGCTACTAGTTAGTAGAGGAAAGTCGAGGATTTTATAAATATTATTTTTAACGATTCAACGACGAGCGGCCAACTACCCCCACTAATTTGTTTCCCCATATTCACATATTGGTTCAGAACTAATATCATTCTAAAACAAGTGTCCGGATATCACGTCTCCATACCTTCTCTGGGAAAGATTTCTAAACCTAAGTATGCAATTCAAGCAAGATCTAAAAATCTCTCAAAATTATCTCAACAGTCTTTGAATCCATACTATATCCATGCAGTAGGGTTTCTCTATTTTACGATTCTTTTTTCTCTTTTCCCGTGGAGTGCTGAGCGCAATTTCTTACTACCCCGTGAATATGTTTAAATCGAACAAGAAAAAGCAAAAATCCAAGTAAGAATCTCTCCCAAGAAAATTGGTATTGTCTATTGGATTGTGAATTTATTGGGTAGTATGTGATTTTTTTTATTTTTTTAAAACTTGAACTAGTGAAAAATGTTTAGGAGTATAGATTGTCTATCGGATTTCCAAATTCATTGGGCAGTATGATATATTTTTTTCATGATTTGTACTTCTAATTGTTCTCTATGTTTTCCCAAAAAAATTCGAAGCTTGGCTAATTTTATATTTTTTGTGAGTGTAGTTTGTAATTTGTAGTAAAAAATCATGATTTTCCTCATTCTAGAAAATTGATGGTGTAATGGGGAATCAATTTGTTGTGAAACTATGATTCCATACTGCATACCGGATTGTTAAGCGATTATTAAGGGGTGATGGTGTAAATATAGTTTGATTCATGAAGTGTATTATGTAATTGTTATTATTTTGTGCAGTGTAATATGGAATTATATAGTTTGTGCAGTATGAAGTCTAAACTTAGATGGAGTTAATATGTAATTAGTTTTTACATAGTGGAAAATGTTGTTCGAGTAGTGTGTGCTCACAGGTTGGTAGTATGGAATCAATTCCGATTCTAAACTACACTGCAAATTGATTTAAATAGGAATTTAACTGTAAGTAGTTTTGAACATAAGAAGTTTCATTGGATGACTATAGTTAGATAATGAATCATAAACTACGTTACCACATTCTATACTACTCACTCCGTTTTAAAATAAGTGTCGTTTTAAATATTCGGTTTTATTAAAAATTAATAAATATCAATTTAGAATTTTTTGCCACTTTATTTCAGTTTTATCCCCGCTTAGTTTAAAAAATATAAACAATTTTATAGTAATAGAATAACTAAAGGGAAAGAATGAAAGTAATTAAATGAAAATATTATTAATTGATGAGGATGTATTAGTCAAATATTATGTTCTTTAATTTGCACAAAAATTCTAAAACGACACTTATTAAGAAACAGATGGAGTACATTGTTAAATTGCGTAGTTAACAGGAGTCTATAATTACTATAATTTCAAATTTCACCGAAATAACAACAAATATGAAATAAGAAACATTTGTGCCAATAAAGTAATTAATTTGTTACATTCGTTTAATATATAGATAAAGTATGCTAATATTTTAAATTTGCTATTATTAATTGGTTAAAAGCTCAATCATATTTGTAAATTGTAATTATTTAAGCAACTATTTTATAAATTAATATATATTAAAGATGTCGTTTAAATAATACATTTCTTGTTAATAATCTTTGTAATGACAAAACTTTCTATTATAAATATTAAATTTTTAATACTCATTATGTCATATTTTAATAATATAAAATTTATATATTGTGTAGTTAACATCTAAATACAAATAAGGTAAACACAATATGCATATCCCACCTATATACTTAGAGCTGTCAAGATGGGTCTGGCACGTTGGGTCAGCCCGCACCGCCAATAACAAGGTAGAGGTATGGGTTTAGAACTCAATGGCCCGTTAAGAGGCGGGCCCTACATGGGCTGGCCCACTCGGGCCACGGGCTTTGGCGGGGCGGGGCGGGCTGGGGGTGGGTTGGCCCGTTGCATGGAGAAAATGATAGATTGGGTGATGATGCAGTGACTCATAATTAATGTATTTTTTTTCTTTTCTATTTTGTTAGTAATTTAAGATTGTTTTGGTTTTATGAACTTGTTGGGTTATTTTGTTATAAATTTTTTTGATGGAAACTAATTAAAACTTATTGTGGCCCAAGATGGGGTGGGTTAGGGTTGGGGTTTTCTCGGCCCGCCATCATGTTGGGTTGGCCCGCCTCGCCCCGCCAAATAGTGGGTTATGACGGGTTATGGGCTGGCCCGCCCCGCCAACCCATTTTGACAGCTCTATATATACTAAACGAAAAGATGGGTTGACATTTAATTTTCTGGTGGTTCGAATGCTTACTTGGCGAAATTTGGAAGTTTAGATACTTACTAAAATTTAGGAATTCTAATATCTACCTAATTTAAAATATTTTCTTTTATTATATTTCGCCTAACTTAATTTTTTCTTTTTATTATATCTTGCTAATTTAATAATTTTTAATTATATTTTGATTAATTCAATATTTTTTATTCTTTTAATTTATAAATATAAAAAGTCATATATAATAAGAAAGAAGATCTAAATTATTTATCTTAATTAAGAGTTAAATTACTTAGAAGATAATTTTAATTAAAAAACTTAATCATGAAAAGGAGAATATACACCAAACATTGGACTTTTTACAGTTTTCCGTACAAAATATTTTTATTACACTTTACCATATAAATTATGTGATTTTTGCACCCTATATGAACAATTATACACTTGAGACTTCTAGTGAGAAGTACACTAAACTCCCCAAACTATACGATTTTTTTTTTATTTTATATTTTTTGTATTTTACGATATAACCTAGTTTGTTTGTTTTAACAATTCACCATAGTATTTTATTATTTTAATTTATTGCTACATTTCATGTGTTTATTACCTATTAAAATTAAATAATTAATAAATCATCATTATAGTTATGCTTATAGTATTTATTTTTCTTTAGTTATTTTAATTAGGAAAAAACAAATTAAACTTTATTTTGTTAGAGAACGTGTATCAAATGTCATATCAAAATAATAAGTTGGTTTAATTTTTTTCTAATTTTTTCCGATATTTCAATCAAATAAAAAAATTAAAAAATAACTAAACGGACTATTTTGTAGTGTTTATGGATGCATATCAATGTGACAAATTTGATTTGGACTTTCTTATTTAGTTTTGCTATTTTTGTAAAATTATTTTTGAAAATATAGAAAAAATTAATAGAAAAAAAATTAAACAAGAAAATCCAAACTAAACATATTATTTTGGTATGCGTCCAAAACACTACTAAAATAATTGGTTTAGTTCGATCTGTTTTTCAAAAAAAATTATTTTACTTAAATATGGAAAATAAATTGAATAACTGAACCAAACTTATTATTTTGATATGGTATTCGATACGCGCCCAAGACACTACCAATATGATAAGTTTAGTTTGACTTTTTCTAACTATATTATAAATAAAAAATAAATATTATAATCATAAAATGAATACATTAAATAAATAGTTTTATTAATTAAAAAATAAATACTGTAATGCTTATTTATTAATTACTAAATTTGAGTAAGTAGGAAATACATAAAATGTAGTAATAATTAATAAAAATAAATATTTTTTGAAATGCAAAAAAATTAGGTTATATGGTAATTTGCAAAAAAATACATAGTGTGGAGAGTTTAGTGTAATTTCATCAAAGTTTTCAAGGATAAAATTATTCATATAGGGTAAAGTGCGAAAATCTCATAGATTATATGTTAAAGTGTAACAAAAAAACTATATATAGTAAAATGTAAAAAAAATGAATAGTTCAGAGGGTTTAATATATTCTTTCCTTATTAAAATAATTAAAATAAGTTAATTTATAATAAAAATAATTTTATACTTAGGATTTCAAATATAAAATATAAGTAAATTGCGAGTTATTTTTAATAATCTATGTACGTACCTAAATATTTTAACAAATTCAATTGAAGTATAACAATATAAAATTATATAAAATTAATAAATATTGATTAGACAACCGGGTCAATGTCACACGCGTTGAGAATATGGTATTTTGAGTTTTCTAATTATGTAGCTAAAAATTACTAACGAATTTAATTTAAATATTAAAATATAAAAGTATTTAATAATTGTTGAAGGAAAAACACAATTAGTGTGCCTTCGTCAATAAGTAACTGATGAAGGATAGTTTGAGTATTTGTTATCTTTATGTATTATGGAAACATGTAATTGATACCCTATATAAAGTGAGTCTTTAATGAATAAGAGAACCCTAATTCCTACCGTCTCCATCGTCTCTCCTTTGTGTTTATTCTATTATGATTTTCCTTTTACACGTTATCAGCACGAAACTCTAACCTATCGAGAGTAATCGAGAATAAGCCTCCATAACCAAATCAATACAATTTTCGTAGGTCGAAAACCCAACTGTATTGTATGTTTGAAAAATCGGTTTCTCGAGTTTCAACCGTTGGATTGAGCTCAAATTTTTACAAAGCCTTCCAAACCTTTTGAATTACATTCTGAACGGTGGAGATTGAATTCGAAGATACGAGAGAATTTATATAAATTTTCGAACAAAGCAGATTCTGTTTTCACAATTTTCTGTGCAGAATTTTTCAAAACACAGTTTCTCACAATCGGACAGTTGGATCAAGCCAAATTTTTGATATGTTATTACAGACATATACAGGTTTCATATGAACGGTGGAGATTTGAATATGAAGTCTGAAGAATCCGATAATGAATTTCGAATAGAGCTGATTCTGTTTCTCGGATCTATCTGCCCAACTTATTTTAGAAATTTAGTTACGCACAATCTAACCGTTGGATGATTCTGGATTTTGGATATGTTATTCAAAACACGTGTAGGCTGAATTGGAACGGTGGAGATCGGTTTTGAAGGTCTCTGTCATCAGAAATCAGACAAGCCTATTGAAAAATAAATTTAGGAAAGAATCGTGACTTTCCTTCAAGGTAATTCGAATTACCCTATTATTTATTATTTATTAAATGCAACTAATAAATATTTGGCAATATGTATATATGGCATGGTATGTATTATTGTGAATGTATATATATGTTACCTATGATTATATACAATATTGACAAACATGAAATTTTGCAATACTTTAATAATATTCATAGAGTACATAATATATTGGTTTTAATGCTCTTATATGATTCTAATTTAGAAATCATAAATAAAGTTATTTACATGATTAGATGAGAGATTGATCATGATCTTGCCAATATTTTTAGTTCATAATGAATTTTGATAAATTGATTAATTTCATATATGTTGATCATGAATTTCGATGAATTGATAGATTCATGTTTGTTGATCATTTCGATGACTTGATAGATTCATGTATGTTGTAATTCTATTCAAGCTAATTTATAAGCAGTTTTCAATATGTATCATTGATTGTACATTTGCGTATTTTCATGATAATGAAAGTTCATGAACGATACAAAATTGTATAAATAAGTCTTGTGATAAAGTATATTCACATGATATCAAAGAAAGATTATGACATACTTAAAATTGTATAAATAAGTCTTGTGATAAAGTATATTCACATGATATCAAAGAAAGATTATGACATACTTCAAATTCATTATCTAAAGAAATTGATTAAACTAACTCAATCTAAATA